>VDFB02281492.1:448495234-448577734 GCA_007258455.2 Sequoia sempervirens
TAGATGGTCATTTACTACAAAAGGAAGGATTGCTGAATTATTTGTTGGTGCCCCACAATGTATGCCAAAAACTATTAATGCTTTGATTTGCATCTTTCAATACAGAACAAAATAGAAAAGAATGTAGGTAACACCTTTTTTTGAATTTGTAGGGGAAGCTCCCTTTTTGAAGAGTGAAGGAAATGATAGGCTCCCTTCCACCAATTTAATTAAATACTTATAACTATGGGAATTTCTTTGAATTTGTAGGAAAAAAAACTAAAAGTAAACCTATCATTTTGTTATCAAGTTAGGGCATAAGGCAATTCAACACTTGCACACTAGACAATGTTAGGAAAAAGGGTGGTGTACACCTTGCACAAAAAAATAAATATTTATTTGTGGTGCATCTTTGGGCATGTGTTTAACTTTAACTTTAACCACATTAAATATTTATTTGGGTCCGCTTGTAAAGTTGTGTTGTAATATTGGTTAGATATTATGTGTGGGTTGCACGTTGGAAAAATAACTAATATTGGAAAAACTTTGTACCAAAAAGTAAATGGTGGGGTCAATGATTTCATGCTCGCATGGTTTTGAGACACGTGGTTTAGCCAATACCACTAAGTGATTTTGTATGAGCTTGAATCTATAAAAGCAAGAACATGTTTAATGATTGGGTTGGCTATCATTTGTATTTAGCTCTCTTGTAGAGCGCATATGTGAAATATGGCATTGTATATGTGATTGCATGGTTACCCAATATACTTTGACACATGGATGATGCATTGGAGGAGCTTGATGTTCTAAAAATATTAATGGGAACTCTATAAGTATATATTAATGACTAATAAATTGAGTGTGGATGCTTTTTTGGAGGTTGGGGTTTTTCCTCATAAGATTTTTCTTGGGATATATTTGTGTTATCTTGATGGTATGTTTCAGTTTGTCTATTCTTTTGTATGGTGGATTTTGAATGCTTGTTTGCATATTTTTCTTTCAAGGGATTATGTGAAAATGTTTTTATTACTACAATATTTTCCTTTCAAGTGGTGCCAGAGCATAATTGTCAGGTTGTGGGAGGAAATCTCGTTGATTGTGACCCTTGGTTTGAATAGATTCTTGTGCATAGTTTATTCCATGGTTGTGCAAGAAAATAATGAAGACATTTTCGAGTTCACAAATGTGTTTGTAGACTTGGGTGGATGTAGATTTGGTAAATGGATTTTTTGTTAGAGCTCTTTTTGTGAGGTTTTTGCAACTGAACTTTTGTTGGAGACCTAAACAAAGAAAAACCTCACCATTGAGTTTAGAAGGCCCAAAAACCTATGGATCCATAAAACACAACTATATTTGGGGTTGGAAATTCTTTTGCTATTTTTGAGGGCCTTGGAGGATTCTCAAAGAATATTCTATATACAACCCATATAGTCATACGAATTCATATCATATGACTGATGAATACTTGTAGGAATATTTTGTTTTGCAAAAGAATTATTCTAAAAAATTCAACATTTTACTAGTTGTAGGATACAATTGCAAGGTACAATTAGTAGAAATATATTTTTTAAAAAATTGAAGAACCTTGCTAACATCACCACTAGCAAGTGGAAGGTATGAGCCCTAGTCACATGGGCTACTAGTGGCTAGGGACTAGCCCTTGGACACATGTGGGAGTCCCCAATTGCACTCAACCTAGGAGGCTGAAGCAAGTGTTGCCCTTGTCTAGCAATGCCATTGACCATGAGAACCTACCACTTGAGAGCCACGACCATTGATGGAGCAGCCGAGGACCTCTCATCCACTTCATTGATTTTTAATAACAACATAGGGGCTCTTTAATCTCTTTCTTTTATTTAGTGTTGGAGAACTTGGGAGAGGTATGGAGACTAGTTGTTAGGTAGTATGCAATGGTTTTCATTGCATGTGTGGATTATGGTGATTGTTCTTTGTACTACATGGTTTTGATTACTAGCCATACCTTGGTATTGTTGTGACGTTTTTCACACATCGCCCCATTGCAAATGGGGACCCCCTAATTTTGGCTTTGCTTTTGGTTTGGTGTTGGTTGATTTTTGTTGTTGTCTCTCTTCTGTCTTTCTCCGTCATTGAGCTTAAACGCGAAATGTTGGCCAAGTCTAAAATTAGGGTTTCGTCGTTCCTGGTCAATTCAAGGTCAGATAAAGTGAGTAAATTGAAAATTGAACTTAATGTTGTTGTCAGCAGACATCCAGCAGGTTTCCAGCCAAGTTTCATCAAATTCCAGGTACTTACTATTTTTAGTAAGTGTGAAATTCAGGGCAATTTGTCGCCTATTTTGAGATTCGATCATCAGTTAATCAAGATTCGAAAGTATAATTTATTGCTTGCATGCCAAATTTGAGCCGGAAGCGGTATCGCAATTTACTATTTTTAGCAAATCAAGCCCGCGACGACTTCTGTGGTCCGTGATGCGCAGAGATTTTCTTTGCATGTCTGGATATTCCTTCTGGTTTTTTTGAGACCTTCACGATGGTATAACATGCAAGACGAGACGACCACTTTCAGGATTCAGCCTTCCGAGGCTATTTTTAGGGTTTGCATGTCGAGGTTTCTTTTGCATGTCAGGTGATTCCTGATGGGTTTTTCGAGAGCTTCGCGATGGTGTGACATGCAAATGAGGATTCTCACCCAGTAAGGAACTTGCTATTTTATGTGTGTGTCCCAGAGTCAGCTTCCCCAAATAGCTGTAATCACAAGCTGATCGCAGTGCCGCAGAAACAAGGACAAACGGAGATCTTTTGATACGCATGCAATACAAATTAGGGTTTCCAGCTTCGGAGCCTAAAAATAGGCATCAAAAGTCAAAATCTTCGAAAACCGATGTAAACCATCGCGATCAGCATCCTTCAAGCTATCTGCTGGTAAAATTTCAAGTCAAACGGAGCACTTACTATTTATAGTAAGTCAGATTGGAAATATGCTAAAAATAGTAAATCAGCTGCATGCATCAGTGTCAGCCAGCAGGTCACGTGGTGAGGAGCGCCTCATCCAAATTTCAACTCGATCGGAGCTTGGGAGCTATCAGAAACAAGAGCTTACTATTTATAGTAAGCCACCTTCAGAAACAGGCTATAAATAGCAGGGTGACTAAAAGTGGCAGTGCCGACAGGTTGATAGGGTTATGAAGAAGCTATGTTTGAAATTTCAGGTTGATCCGAGCTCCAGAAGTGCAAAATTGAGAGAACTTACTATAAATAGCAGGGCACGTAAGCTGGCGAAGATGATGAAAATTTGCCTAAGTCTGGAACTTCATCCAGCAGGCCTGGCAAAATGCGCTCATCTCAGCTAAAGAGGCATAAAAATTTCTAAGTGTGAGTTCATCCTGCTCACGGGGTCAAAATGCGCCCAAGGTAAGAAGTCAAAGGAAGTCAATGATGTTTATCCTGCTGCCAGGCCAAAATGCGCCCAAGAAGGAAGAAGGAAAAGTTGAAAAAAATTTCTAAGGCATGAAAAATCCGCCTCACCCCTCAAAATGCGCCCATCCTCCTCAGGGGGTGAAATGCGCCCAGTTCACAAGGTGGTCAAAGCAAAGTCAAACATGAAAATCCTCCTCATGCATCAAAATGCGCCCAAGATGCAAGCTTATCCTTCACAGGGGGTGAAATGCGCCCAGGTTGCAAGGAGTCAAACGAGTCAAAGTTTCTTATCCACTAGCAAGGGCAAAATGCGCCCAAATGCATCCATGTCAAGACAAAAATTGGAAGGTGAAGAGTCACCCAAGAACGTTGGAAGAAGAAAATCCTTCACACACATCAAAATGCGCCCAAGGTGAAGAAAAGTCAAAAAGTCAACAAGGTCAAGGAATCTCGTCCTCCTCCATAGGCAAAATGCGCCCAAACTTGTGCATGTGAAGACAAAAGCGTAGAAGTTGAAAGGTCACAAGGCGTGGTGGCAAGTTTATCCTCCTCCTACAAGGAAATGCGCCCATGTTTAGATGTGAAAGGTAATTAAGGGTAGTAAATGGGATGAAAGTTTTCCCAAAGCATGGTAAAAGATGGTAAGTATTAGGCACGCCAAGGGTGGAGAGTGTTGAGGATGCTTCCTTAGGTGTGATTTTTGAATTTCCTATCAAAGTGTGATTTGCGCCTAAGGTCATAGGTGTTGGAAATATTTCTAAGGCGTGGTGTGTGTTAGAAAATATTTGAAGGTGTTGAGAATAAAATGCTAAGTGAAGTGTGCGCCTGTGAGTAAGGGAGTTATAAGGTGTTAGAAATATCTTGAAGGCGTTGAAATATTTGAAGGTGGTGAAAATAGAATGAAGTGTGCTAGGCGCCTCAGGGGGAAAATAAAATATTTTCTAAGTGTTGAAAATTTGCCTAGGCGTTGGGCTCTTGAATAAATATTTTCTAAGTGTGAAATAAAATACAAAGGATGAATAATGCATGCCAGATGAAAAATAAATTAAGTGTGAAGCGCCCTCGTAAAAAAATTTTCTAAGTAAGTTGATTTTCCCTCGCGGGCAGGATGATCAAAGTTGAGTAAAAATAAAATTTTTTAAGGCAAAATTTTCGAAGTGATTCAAAAATCTCTAAGGCATAAAATATTTTTCTCCCTTAGAAAATTGCCTAAGTCTGGAGAGATGATGGAATTTTCCTTGAAACACAGATGAACCGCCAGAGATGAAGTCAGTGATTGCCAGCTGCACAAGATTGATAAAAAATTTCCAAGTCAGAGCAAAATTCTTAGAGGGGATCGAAGAACGAGAACAAAGTTGTTGAAAGAATAATTTTCCAAGGTTCAAAATTCAGAGAAATAAAATGAACCCGTTCGTCGTGCACCCATGGGTTCGATGCGTTCTGGAGAAAATTTTCTTCTGGGTATCGAAGATTATCGATGAGGAGTTGATTTTAAGGTCTTCCACAGCTTGTCGAGAATTTTGGGATGAAGATTTTAAGTGGGCACTGTGCTCGATGTATTTCCTAAGGGAAATTCTTGAAAAAATTTTCTAAGGCAAAATGAAGAAAATACCAAGGTGAAATTCTCCACACGATGAATTTGAAAAGAAACCTTCAGGTGAATTTGCTTCAATCCTTCGTGAAGATAGTTTACTTGAGCCAGAAATGAATAAAATCGAGGTTATCAGAGCTCCAGCAGGTGAAATGAATTTCTCAAAGATGAAGTTTGTCTAAGGCATGAACTTGAACGCAAAGTTGGCGATGAACGCTTGAAAGTTGGAGCGTGAGGATCAGGTGAGTAAGTTGAATTTATATTATGAAATGATCTGATACTCTTCTCCTCGCTTGTTTTGCAGGAGGAATGTCGAGGCTTATACCATGACTTGAAGTGGTGAAGCACGATGATATTGCTAACCCTGGGAAGATAGTTACAAGTTTCAATTTCGAAGCGAAGAAAGTTGCAAGAAATGGCTAAGGTTAAGATCTCAGTATAATTCGGGCGACGAAGATGAAGACCCTCAAGTGGAAGAAATCCTCAAAGAACAACGCCAAGAAAGAAGATCGAGAACGCTGGTGAACGCTGGGCTCTACAAATGGAATCTTCTAGAAGGATGATGGTGGACATTATGGCGCATTTATTACCCCACTCTCCTCGGTGGCAGTTTTTAGGGCAATATTATTTAGGGTTGAGGTGGCACGATTCTGGCCACTCTATTGATTGTAACCCTAGCCGTCTTTTGGGACTTGGCTAGCTATAAAAGGGGGAGTCCCCCTCATTTGTAATTCATTAGAATTAGATTAGACAGTGGAATAGTGGACATTGAGTTAGCATTAGAATTAGATAGTGTAGCATTGTAGAGCATTTTTGCATAATTTGGAGAAGAGAGAAAGTTTTCCCTTTGAAAACTTTTGAGGAGATTGTTGTGTAACACATTTTATGATAATAGATCTTTTCATTGATGATGGAATTCGTCTTGTCATGAAATGCTAGCAAGGTTTCTTCTTCCTTTCGTATCCAAGTAGCTTAGTTCATGCAAATAGCTTACTTTGGTGTGTGGTGTTTTATTGAGATAGCTTCGCTTTATTCCATACCACTAGCGGCTTGTTGATGATAAGTCCGCCTTGCGTGGTCAACTGGACAATATCTTGTGTTTAACTTCGGTTGTGGTTTACATACTTATATGCGTTGTTCTGATGGTGTATGTATGTTAAACTATAACTTGAATAATCTTTTGCTATCCCCTTTGAAGATTGGCACCGATTTTGCCGAGAATGTCCAACAGCTAGGTGGAAACTCGTTGAAGTCTATTGAGACGCCCCACACACCCCTCATTTAGAATAGAACATAAACTTCTTAGGCCCTACACCCTTTTCAATTCAGTACTTTCTGGTTAGAATAGGAAACCCGCACTTCATAGATAAATCTTTCGAGCATTTGAATCCCTTTCTCCACTGCCGAACAATTCTGTAAGTCCCCTTGAAATACCAGCAAACCACATCGAGCCAAACTGAGCCTATTCGCATTAAAGGAACCTTGGAGTTGAACGCATGAACTTTCTGGCAATCTTAGCATGCGGAATACTTTGATCAAGAGAGAATAGGGAAGCCGTTGGCAACTTTATTCTGCGTTGGTGCGGTCACGAAAAACACATCAACAGGTATGAGTGATGATTGGTAGATTTAGTATACATTTCTCTATTTCATATTTGATATTACCCGCGCAATAGTTCCTAGAATGTATGTGCTTCATTTACAGGTTTTACATAGGAAGCTAGTGATTGTAGTTTATGGGTTGGATATGTTGTTGGCATGAGTTTATTGATGATTTTGATAACTTTGGAAGTATGGATGGTTGGATGTATTAGCAGTTGTTGTGGTTTCTATTTTCAATCATGTGGTTTTTTTCTTTGGTATCAGTTTGGAGCTTTTGCTAGCAATTGGATTTGATGCTTGTGTTTTTTGGATTGATGCATCTTCACCTTGGCTTGTTCCTTTTCTTCCATAGGTGGCATCTTAGAGGATTAAAGGAGTTATGGCTTGAAATGGTGGTCATATTGGATGTTATTGCAAGTATCTTGATTGATGGAGCATGAGAGCATGCTAGAGATTCATTTGGTTTTCTTGTATAATGATGTATTTCATCAATTGACCCTTATGCAATGTATACAACAATTGGGAGAGTGTTAGGAAAAAGGGTGTTGCACACCTTGCATAAGAAAATAAATATATTAATTATATAAAATAAATATTTATTTGTGGTGTCTTTGGAGATGTGATTAGCCACATTAAATATTTATTTGGGTCCACTTGTAAAGTTGTATTGTAGCATTGGTTATATATTTTATGTGTGGGTTGCACATTGGGAAAACTTAGTACCAAAAAATAAATGTTGAGGTCAATGATTTTGTACTCTCATGGTTTAGCCAATACCACTTAATGGTTTTGTGTGAGGTTGAATCTATAAAAGAAAACACATGTTTAGTACTTGGGTTGGTTGTCATTTGTATTGAGCTCTCTTGTAAACTGCACATGTGAAGCATGGCATGGGATGTGTGGTTGCATGGTTACCCATTATTTTTTGACACATGGAGGATGCATTTGAGGAGCTTGGAGTTTTAGAAGTATTCATGGAAACTCTATAAGTGTATTGTAATGAATTATAAATTGACTATGGATGCTTTTGGAGGCTAAGTTTTTCTCTCATAAGGGTTTCCCCAAGGTATATCTTATGTCATCTTGACAGTATGTTTGTCATTCTTTTGTATCGTGGATGCTAAATATTTGTTTGCATATTTTTCTCTCTTAGGGATCTGTGGATTTTTTTTATTGCTACAATCTTTTCCTTTCAGACAAGAGGCTTTTATGTTTTATATCTAACATTGAAAACCTAGAAGTTAGAACAACTAAAAGATGCTCACTGTTTTCAGCTAAACAGAAAAACATGGTTAAATTGGATAAAACACATACATAAACTACCATGAATCAAATATGAAGAATTACATACAAAGCTACAAGACTTAAATCAATAAAACCAATATACAAAACCTTCAAAATTATCAAATTATATTCAACTCATAAAACAAATAAACATGAAAATTAGGACTCTTTGAAGTTTGAACGACAATATCAACAAGAAGTAGTCATAAAATTATATTAGAAAACTAAGTGCAAATGACGCTTATTTATAAGAGTTTACAAAACTTTGCATGAAAAAAAAATAAAAAAGTTAAAACTTTGAAGCTACTAATAGTTCACTTGCACACAAAGCAAGCCCAAAATACAAATTTTGTCCAATAATACCAAATAAATTAGAAATTGTTTTATAATAAGACAACCACAGCTAAAATAAACCCTCTAGAAGGTGATCTAAAATATCACGTCCACAAATAAGAGATCTAAAAATAGTGATCCAAGAAAATGAGAGACTTCAAAAAGCTCAACTTGGATCTTGTGAAGAAATTATTGAACCTTGGATTCATTTGGCACTACCATGGAATCCATCTAAATAGTTTGCATATGTTACAAATACCTAGCCTCTATAAGTGATGCCTTCAAATCAAACCAATTTTATTTCACTTTGTTGAACATGTCTAGTAAATACTCATGTTGCTCATATGTTGTGCTCCTCCAAGTTGGTCTTTTACCAATCACCAAAATTCTCTCTGCACTTCATCTACCTCAACTTGCACACTATTTTCATTTGAAAACACACATGGAATAGTAGTCACAAAACAAGAAATCAGTTCATTTTTTCCTGTTACTCAGTTGAACAAAATGATCATGATAGGGAACTCATCCATGAAGTCACCTCTTTTCAATGTGCTTTTGACATTCGGGGATACTATTATCCACACCTTTTCAATTTCTTTTAAATCAATTTCCTAAGTCTCCTCATAAATTGGCAAAGGGAAGGTACTACTACTTTCTATTGAATCCAGTTCAAGTTTGCAGAGTACTTGGTTTCTCACTAAATGAATTTATCTGTTTTTAGGATCTAATGTTTGACACATGCAAGAACAAAATTCTTGACTTTGAACTGGAATGGGAAAAGAAGTTGCTTCAATGATAAGAAAAAAAAACTTTCTATGGATATCACTAAACAGTTGTGAAGAATACATCTGTCAAATGCTTGAAAACTCTGTGAAAAACAGAGAAAAAATTGCCACATCAAATCTGCCAATATTGCTGCTATCATTTATTGATGATATCTTTCCTTTGGACAAATGAAAACTGACTGAAATAGTCATGAAAAACTGTAACCATGGTGTGAAGATAATCACAAGAATATGGATACCCTAGGAACCCTTGAAGAACACTAACTGCTGTATGTTGATGATGAAAATGATTGAAAATCTGTCAAAAAACCCTAGGCGCTCAGCAAAACCATCAGAAAAAAATGATTTTGATGACTTAAAACCTTCGTCAACATCTAGAAAATCTGCAAAGCCTAGGGGCCCCTGCTAGAAATTAGTGAAAATCTGATGTTGGGATCAGCAAACCTTGAATACCTGGAAATTTGGAATGATGAAGAATGGGGAAAGAATGGAGTATTTATGAACAAATATCTTCTATATATGCCCTGCTTTTTCCTTCTTCAATTGCGTGCCTAAAAATAGAACTGCTGCATTTCCTTTTTTTGTGCTTTACAAATTTTGTCTTTTTTTATGGAGTGTGGAACCTTGAATATGAATGTAAGCTTTGTGTGTTAAAAACTGGTTGGCCTTTATGAGGCACATGCTTCTATGAAGCTTCACAATTTTTTGAAAATCTATTTCTTAAGCAGTGTGCCTCAATATTGAGTTTGATCTGTTGTAAGGTATGTCCTCTTACGTTGGAGCATGTGTCAGTGTGATTACTAGAAGTTTTTGCGTTTTGAAAAGTAATGCTTTTCTATTTTGAGGCATGAGCTTGAAAATAGCCTTATAACTTTGTTCTTTTAAAGTTAACATGCCTTTACAATGGTCTGCACCACTATATAGACAAAAATCTTTCGCATTTCGAAATTTAGTGTACTACTTTAGACTCTAAAGAGGTGTGTACCTCGTAATTGACAAGCTTTTTTTCTTTTTTTGAGAACTTGTCTTCCTTCACTTGACCGTGTGCTCATTCACTGGGTGATATTTTTCACTTTTTCACTTTTATGCACATCCTCACTTCATGCCTCAGTGAATTTTTAATTTTTCTCCATCACATGAACTCTGAACTTCACCTCACCAGATGTGTTTGAAAGCTTCTTTCATTGACGCAGCAAAGACATTCACTAGCAATGACAAAATCAACATGAATGACTGCAACAAGGGTTCTAGTATAACTTATATTCAGAGAAGAAATGACAAGGATTTAGCTTAAAAAATGACGCAATATGAAAAAAATTCTTATGGGTACAAGAGGTCTATTTTTTTTCTTCCAAAAACATAATCTTCACTGTAATAGCAAATTCTTTTGTTTTAAATGGATGTTCATGTGCACACACAGAGATTCACTTGGTTGCAATATTTCATTGATAAAATGCATTGTCAGCTTAATCTAATCTTAGCTTGTGTTTATGTTTAGCTAATATAGTCTGTGTTTAGTAGCTTCTTAGTCAAATATATATAGATAGATAGATAGATAGATAGATATGGTTTGGTTATTTAAGGTATTTTGAGTTGACAAAACTTTGGATTGTGATCTTTATAGTTTTGAACAACTTTGCCAGGCACATGTTTTTAACTTTTTTGTAAATATATTATGATACATTTCATCTTGTCTCAGAGGTTACATTCTATCACAAGCAATTTTTTTTGTATTGCAGGTGATCCTTAAGAATTTACCTCCAAGCAATGCTCTGATTGATGAAATCATAAAATGCACAGAGAACTTCCTTACTGCAGAGGGTCTCCTGGCTAACAAATCCTCACTCGCTAGTTATTCTCCACGACGACTTCGGAAGGATTTTGTATGTTCATTCATTTTAACCTTTTCCTTAAATAATTAAATGAAATGTTCAAGACCTTGACATATAGGACAACACATTCTATTTGAGATGTAGTTGCTTTGAAAGCTTAGAAGAAAATAATACATTTTCATAGTTATTAAGAATTTCAAATTAGAAAGAGTTCCCAATTAAAAGATCCTCAGATAACTTCTAGTAAATATGTTGGATATGAAAGACAGGATAAGCTTAGGAAACGAAAAAGTTTGCCAATATCTTAAGATACTAAAAACATGGTTGACTAAAAATATCTGCATAAAAATTAGATTACCATTAGTATGATGTATAATAAAAGGAAATTACACCGTGTCTTTGAATTGAAATATTAAAATTGTTAATCTTTGTGTGGAAGTTGCTAGATAGAGACGAAGGTTCAAACAAATAGAAATGACTGTCAGATTATTAAATGTACATCATCTGTTGCTTCTTTTGTTTTTTATTTCATCTCGATTACTGTATTATTGCAAGTAGATGCTAATTTTTGCAGAAGAAATCCTATTTCTGTCTAAAGTATGTTCAATCTCAGATGACACATTTGTGGGTTTTTGGTTGCCAATTTATAATACTGAGACATCTAGTGTGATTGCCAGGAATGGAAAGTAGGCCCACAACTTAAGGCTGTATGTGAACAACTCTTTATTGTTTTTACAATTCGGGCATTAAGGACCCAAACACACAAAATTTTGGGCATAGCTGATTCCCGTGGTAAATCTGCTGCTGCCAAAGAATCATCTATATATCAGAAGAACGAATGTCTCCCAAGTGGATCTGATTCTCATAATGTAAAAAAGAGCAAGGAGAAAGAAAAAAAAAGTCCAAGGAGTGCATTGACAAGTTTCTTACTATCAAGTGCCGTTGCATATGCAGATGGAAGATTATGCCGTCATATACCAAACACAATTGTAAGACAAATTGTAAGTGGATTTTTGCTAAGTTTTGTAGAATAGGCTGCTATCTCCAGTGATTACATTCTAAACATAAGCATACCATACAGGGAAGATGTAAATGTTTTATCATCATTAGTTTCTAGTATTGTACAGAATTTCAAGTTTTAATCATCTAACAGCCTGTCGAAAGTTACATTGTGAAGAGTCATAAAACCCAATTGTTTTGTAAAAACTAAACAATTAATATGACTTCGATTTATTAATATCAAAGATAATTTGGCAGAACTCGTGATGAGCTTCTTTGAAATCTACCCTTTAATCGTCTGTTTTTCTTAATAGGAGAAGGTTCAAACTAGATAGACATATAACTGGGTTTCGTATGTATCAACAATTGTAAAATGTGTATGTACTAGTGACAAGCTTTTGAGAGAAATGTGGTAAAATGTGTATGTACTAATGATGAGCTTTTGAGAGAAATATGAACTTCGTCATTTGTTAATTAATTACTTATCTATCAACTGCAAAGTATGAGTCCATGTGTGAATATCACAAAAGTAGGGGTAAGCAATATAGTACTTAATATTGTTCAATTTTAAGTCATTTTTCTTAATTATTTTTAATGTAGAAATAATATGTGAATTGTAACCCTCAAAATAGTTAACTCTTTTTGATGTCTAGTCACACTTTTTGAAAATGCATATTTAGTGCCAGGTAGTGGCAGAATCAAAGGGAAACTAGCCTATAAAAATATCTCATCCCTAATGCAGTTGCATCAGTTGCCTAACACATTTTGATACTCTTCTCTAGTTAGGGATTTGAATATTGCCAAAAAGCCAGGGTTTGTCAACTTTTGTGTCAGTTGCTTAACGCATTTTGATAGATTTTTAATGTTATGGATTTGGGTATTGCCAAAAAGATTCATCAGGGTTTATGTCTGCATTTGCATCAAAACCTGCAACATAGTTTGTGTCAGCCATTGCATCTGGGGCCTGAATAAATTTTGAATCTTTTAGACAAAGAAATTTTAATTTCCAATTAGTGCCCAACTGCTATAGTCAGCGCTGCATACATAGGCAGTTGCATCCATTAGCATTTTTGTGTCTATGTGTGGACATGTACATCAATCTAAAACAAATGTGTCAATACTACATTACATTTGTTTTTACATTAATATGTCCACACTTAGTGTAATTTTGTTTGTTTCATTTTATGAACAAACGTTAAAATTAAAGATTCTAAAATTTATATTTTAAAAACTATTTAACACATATTATCACCCTTGCAACACGAGCAACACGAAGTGGAAAACTCCAAAACCACCCTGGTTTAAGCTGAATTTTGATGGGGCTGCCAGACCTGGGAAGGCTGCGGGAGGTGGTGTCATCCGAGACCATAATGGTTGTTTAGTTGCTGCCTACTCAGGGAACCTGAAAGATCACACTTGCAATCAGGTGGAAGGTATGGCCCTCCTCTAGGGCCTCAAAGTCGCGATGTCAATCGGCGTTAAGTCCATGGAAATTGAGGGTGACTCCCACGAGAGGCACGGTGGTTGCTGGCTGGGCCATTCAAGGGGTAATTGAAGACATTCTCTCTCTTCTTACCAGACTTCAAGAGTTCACCATTCAGCATGTCTACAGAGAAGGAAATGCGGTTGCTGACAGTCTGGCTACCACTGGGCTTGATTAGGAAGGATTACAGTGCTGGAGGAAAGAAGAGTTTTTTCCTCCTTCCGTTGTGGCTTTTCTAAGAAAGGATTTTAACGAAATTCTCCATGATTCTTAAAAATTTATTTCCTAACTTGGTGTGGCTATTACTAACTTTCATTAGTAATGATGGCGGGAGTTTTTATTTAAATAACTGGCCGTTGTGTGAGAAGAGTGCAGGGAGGATTTGCCACATGTCACGTACGGCCTTTTTTGGTTTGCCGCCAGGACTCGCCATTTTGATCCTAATGGCCGATGGGGTCATTATTTTTTGAACCCCCTCAAAGTTTGTGATGATCTTTTCAGAGTGGTGGATTTTGTTCAATTTTTTGAGTTGTCTGGATCTTTTTCCGATATCAATTCTCTTCGTGTCGTGGACTTCTCGCACGAGGAAACTGTTAGGCCTGCGTTGGCTACGGGAAGGTGCATTTATTATCATCTTTTTTGGCTTTACAGTTACCTTTTACCGGCCATTTCTCTGCGGTGTTTTCTACACTTGGTTTTCTTTGTATCCGCCCAGCTATTTTTCTTTTTGGCACTGTTCTGGTTTTACGCAGCAAGTGTGTTGGAGCTCTGGGTGGGGACCGGGTGCATGTGGAGCCTGATAAGTGCGATGACTGGAAGGCGGACGACACTATCTGGCATATATTCAAGGAAGGTGGTATCTCCCAATATATGGAATTTATGATTGGCCATGACGATGGTCTATCCAGACAATTCGTGACCTCTTGGAAGGACAAAAGGGTCACAATTGGAAGCATTTTTTTTTATATCAATGAGGAGGTCATCGCCAGGGCCACGAGTCTCGCTCTGGATGGGCGTACTTGGAAGAAAACCACCAAAGTTGTTGATCAGACCAACCTCAACTTGTTCTTCTGGGGTGATGAGAAACCTGTTAAGTTACGCGGAGGCTATGACCGTGAGGCGCTTCCTGAGCCTTGGGACAAAGTTTGCATGGTGGTGATGAAATACTTCACCCTTGAAGGAAGATACGGTGTGTATTACTACTACCATTTCAATTTCCTCAATCACCTTAGGAATCACCATAATATTTCCTTCTTGTTTTTTCTCATGCATTCTCTTGAGAGTATTGTGCTTGATGTGGTTGAAGCCATGAATTTATAAAAATTTCACCATCCTCCACCAAGGGCTCATATCCAGACTTTACCATTTTCACTCGGCCCTTTGCCCTCCTCAACCCATTACTATTGTTGAAGCTTCCTGACCCACCTCTGTTGAAGAGGCTCCGGTTTCTTCTGCTCCCCCGTCAGCTAGCATTATGGATACCCTTGGTCCGAGCAAGATAAAATATATCAAAAACCCTGCCTTGAAAGTTTCTCCATAGGACACATCCCCCTCTCTGGGGCTCGTTGTGGAGAGCAAAGATAAAAAAACGCATAGCCCCCACCCCGAGAATTAAGGCCAAAGCCTCCAAGAAGACAAAATTTTGGCTCCATCAAATTGACTCTGACGTTGAGATCACCGAGGAGACTAATACCCTTCACAGGTCAAATAGAGTGGTTATCAAGCAAGAAAAAGGGAAGAGTTTTAAGGAGGTCTCAGATTCTGACAATGGGGACACTAGCGAGAGTAGGAGTAAGGAGGAAAAGAATGTGGGGGAGGAGGCTCTCTCAGTTTCTGATAGTAGCTCCTCACATGTTTCTGAAAGCCTTAAAAGGGGTCCTACTGGCATTAAAATCAAGGGGGTCAAGTCTCGCGCCTCCAACATTGCGGAAGGTAAGGCTCCCATGGAGGAAGCCCACAGTAAATAGGATGCTCTCTGAGAGGAGGTTGACAATCTAAAAAACAGAATCGAGAGTTTGGAGAAGAGACTGTAGGATGTTACTCATTTTGCCTTGAAGATTATGCACAGGTCTGCCACTACGTTATGTCTATTGCAAAAGGACAAGTCTGCGAACGATGTGGAGGAAAAAGTCGTCAGCAAGGAACTACTTAGGTTCCTCACTGAAGATTGGGCTACCATAACTTTAGTTAAGCCATGCAGTGGAAAAAAAGATTAGTCTTTGGTGGGTTTAGGTTTTTTGACTGGGGATGGTTGAATCAGCCCTCGTTTATGTTTTATTATGTTAAAGACATTGTTATTATGTTTATTTTCCTCTATGACTGGTATGACCCTTGGTGGTCTATATCTATGGTGGTTTTAAATCATGCTATCATGATGGACGTTACTAGTAGCTTTAGTTCAATGGTTAGTTTTTTGAGTTGTTTTTATATGATATGCTTAGGGTGATGGTTTGGTTTTTAGACCTGTTGTTACTGTGTTGTTAGTGTTAGTCTGTTGTAGATGGCCGTCGATGTCTTGTATTAATGGGACAACACCCTTGTTTTGCTGCTTTTTATATAAAAACACATATTATCTTAAAATCATTAAAAGTAATTTCATAATTATAACTTTTTAAAAATAACTAATTAATAATAATTAGTAATCAATAACGAGAAATCAAAAAAAAAAATCATATATGCGAAACCATTGGTCAAATGTCAAATCACGAAATTTTAGGGCTTTCAAACTAAATCTCTTACATAGGCAGTTGCATCCATAGGCAATTGCATCCATTAGCATTTTTGTGTCTGTGTGTGGACATGTACATCAATCTAAAACAAATGTATCAATACCACATTACATTTGTTTTTACATTAATATGTCCACACTTAGTGTAATTTTGTTTGTTTCATTTTATGAAAAAATGTTAAAATTAAAGATTCTAAAATTTATATTTTAAAAACTATTTAACACATATTATCTTAAAATCATTAAAAGTAATTACATAATTATAACTTTTTAAAAATAACTAATTAATAATAATTAGTAATCAATAAGGAGAAATCAAAAGTTTTTTTCCTATATGCGAAACCATTGGTCAAATGTCAAATCACGAAATTTTGGGGCTTTCAAACTAAATCTCTTACTTGTAGGTATCTTGACATCTCTTTCTTTTGTGGCAAGGAAAAAGCATTCTTTTTGGGAAAAGATCATTTCTTCATTTTCAAATAGAATTTTTTTGTTATGGAAATCTAGATGGCTTTCTCATGTTTGAAAATACTAGAATCATAGAAAGTAGATAATTTGAAAAATAAAAATAAATTACGTTTGGTTGTTTGGGAGAAAGTCTATATGCCTAAAGGGATGGGGGTATAGGGTTAAGAGATTTTTTCTTCAAAATAAGGTTGGGAAAATTTGATTTGGAGAATGTATACTAAGTAATATGCTAAGTGGTGTCAAATTATGAGACTTAAATATTTATATTCTATGGAAAGCAAAAGGATCTTCACTTTGAAAACTCTTCCCCCATGTTCTAAAATGCGGAATTCTATATCATCATGCAAATATCTAATTCTTCTACATTTACCTTGGGTTGTTAATAATGGTAAAAAAAGCACAATTTTGGGAGGATGCTTGGAATGGCCACAAGCCTCTTAGGGTGTGCAGTTGGGTTAGATTGAAACGGATTAGAAGGTAAAATACTATGTTATCATTGATTATCATTGATTCTTCTAAATCTCCTTTTGTGAAATGGAAATTTTTTGACTTCCTACCTATCTCCTCATGCATGAAAGAATCACTGAAGGAAGAATTAAGTAAAATACAACTTTTTATATCAAATAAGGAAGATGAAATCATTTGGCTTAAGTCTAAAACATGGAATTGCAATGTAAAAGATGGTTATAGTTCTTTAATTGCATTTGAAAACAAAGATTTTTGGCCATACAATCTTTATTGGAGTTCAACATGCTTACCTAGGGTTGGGGCTTTCACATGGCTAGCACTAAAGGATAGAATTTTAACAAGTATGAGGTTGGATAGATTGGGCATTACACCACTCTTTCCCTATGCTATGTGTGGAAAGGCTTATGAAAGTTCTAATCAGTTGCTTTTATTGTGTGATTTTGCTCAGCAATGTTGTGTATGGTTACAAAATATGCTAGGTTGGTTTGGTCCACTACAGGGGTATCGTGTCAAGCATTTCCAAAGTTGGCCATCTCTTTTTAAATCCTCAACTTATGCTTGTATATGGGAATTAATCCCTTCAGTTCTCATTTGGTAGAATTGGCTAGAAAGAAATAACAAATTTTTAGGAAGAATTCTTTTGTCCATCAAGTAATTCAAAGGGTTGAGCTTTTTATTTCAGCAGTTACTATGTCTAATATCATTAGAAATAACAATGGAAAATAGTTTTTCCTTCATAGGATTGTTTTCTAAAAGAAAAAAGGGCTTTGCTTAAGCCTCCTATGCAAGGGTCAATTCAGTTAAGGAATTAGAAAGTAGAAAGGTTATCAAGTGGATCCCTCCCCTTAGTGGATGTTTAAATTAAATTTTGATGGGGCTTCTCAAGGTAACCTTGGGAAGTTTGGTGTGGGGATGGTCCTAAGAGATCACAATGGAAGAATATTAAAAGTTGCCTGTAAAATGATAAAGGAACTAATAATGTAGAAGAGTTCCATGTTCTTGGCTTTGAAAAATAATATTTTTCATTTTCAAATAGAAGGTGATTCAATGATTGTGATTAATATTTCAACTAATAACATTTCTTTTAATTGGCAATTAAATTATATTTTGGGACATATGAAAACCCTCCTTCAAAACTTCTCATTCTTTGAAATCAAACATTGTTACAAAGAAGCTAATGTTTTGGCAGATGCGCTTGCTAACAGGGCAATAGTTGATGTTTTGTCATATATGATTTTTTTTTGGCATGATTTGGAAACAATAGCTCGAGGCAGGTTTCTATCATGTTCTATGGTAAATGTTGGTTCCTCTTTTTACATCTAATTCTTAATTCTAAAAGTGAGTTTCTAGATATGGCAGTGGCTTTTTTGACAGCGATGTCATTTGTTGGTGGCAATGTTTTTAGCTTGACAAGGCTCTTGAGTGATGAGGTGTTGCCAAGTATTGTAATCTTTTGTACATAGTTGTCTACCTTTCATAGCGCTTGTTGGTTGTTGATAATGTTATACTTGGGTTACAATGTGAGGCCACCTGATCAATTTGTTACAAGTATGAGTAGTTGGTGTTGTCATTCATGTCAACACGCTTGGGGGAGGTTGTTTGTGTTGTCATTGATGATTGGTCATCTTGATGCTTTGATTAGTTGCATTATGTTGTCATTAGTAAGTGCTACTGGTGTCAACCTCTAGTGTTGCTTTGATAAGCCTTTGTTGGTAGATGTTAGTTTAGTGATGGTGATGAAGTGTTGAAAATCAATATGTCTCGGATGCTTGGTTTCCAAGTGCTTTTGAGAAAATTTGAATAAAAGAGGAAACAGTGTGTTGCAGAAGTGTTTTGGTTTTGCTCTACATTTCTTCTATGTTAAAAAAAAGATATGCTTATGTGGCTCGAATATTTTGGTCAAAGGTGTTGAAAGGTTCTATACTCAAAATTTCTTGGTTTGGATCGTTGTGCAGAGAGAGTTGTGTTCACCAGTATGTGAATTGTATGTTGCAGTGGTGTCCGAGAGAAATGGTTTTGCTCCGCTTTTCTCCACAGTTTGGTTTATGATCTTGTGATTCTCGAGTTGTGTTGATCATGATCATATCTACTTATAGTCAAAATTGTTCGTGGTTTGGTGCTTCGAAAGTTGGTTTCTTGAGTTACAATCTATGGAAGGTTGTCTGAGTGTACTGGGTGTGTACAATCTTTAGGTGAAAGTTGTTACAAAGGAATTTGTTGGATTTCAGGGTGTTTTTGCAATATTATAGCTTGTGTTCAAGTGATGTTTGGTGTTTGCGAGTTGTCTTTGGATTTGAGGAAGCATGTACTCAAATGTTAACACAGGCTTGATCGACCTTGGGTGTTTACACTAATTGTGGATTTGCTTCGGTGATTGTGGAAGCATGGCGTAGCGTGTATGAAAGTATTTAGGTTCGAGTTAAGGTGTAATGTGGTCTACTTCATTCCTTTCCATCGCAAGAATTTTTTGGTGCCAACCTAATTTGAATTTGCACGGTTGAGGTGTATAATTGACCTTGGAGAATGTTTTCAAAGTTGAAGATGGTATAAATAAGTGGTGAATTGATGGAGAATCAAGTGTGTGAAGTGTGTGATGCGAATTGTAAAGTTGTGAAGTGCAATGTGAGGTTAATGAGTTAGACTACTATAAGCAGTGAACATAAGGTGTCTACAATCTTCTAAAGGATTGCAAATGTGTTGGTGATGTTGTGGTGGATTTCTCTATTGCATTGAGATGGATTTCTCATTATAACACTTTTCTTTCTTCTTTTTTGTAATCTAGCAGTGAGCCCTTCTTTCTTTTGGGTAGTGAACCCTCTGGCAGGGAGCCTTTTGTGTTCGGTGTTGCAATTACTTTATACTGTGAGCTAATCTTCACTATGGTTTTTCCCTTGTCGGGTTTTCCACATAAATCTGGTGTTCTATTGTGCATGGTGTTGATGTATTTTAGTTTTGTTATTTGTTTTAATGGTAAATCATTCTAACAGATTAAGGGTTAATTAAGTTGATGTGGATCTAAATGTTTATGAGGGTTCTAGATGTTTTAATAGACAACTAATTCAACCCCCCCTCTCAATTTTCTTATGTGCATTCAACAATTGGTATTAGAGCAAGGTTCCTTGGAAGAAAGCTTAACCACTTGAGGTAGATCTGGGATGGTGCACAAGAGGGATGCTCCTTTGTTTGATGGAGTGGACTATGGCTTTTGGAAGACAAGGATTGAAGGTTTGTTGGTATCTCTTGGATTTGGTGTTTGGAAGTCTGATGAGACTGGATATACTATGCCTACCGGTAGTCTGAGTATTGATGATGAGATCAAGGACTATGAAAACAATGGTAAAGCAAGGTATGTTCTTTTAAGTGGTCTTTCTAACACTAAACTCGTGAAAGTTATGCATTTGAAATCTGCTAAAGCTATTTGGGAAAAGTTGGAAAGTATATATGAAGGAGATGTTAAGGTCATGCAATCTAAGATGCAGAATTTAAAAATCACATTTGAGAACCTGAGGACGTTTGAAGATGAAAATATTACAAGCTACACACAGAAGGTGGACAAAGTTGTCAATTTCATCAAAGGTCTTGGTGGAAATCTTGAAGAAGAGGAAGTGGTAAAGAAGGTACTAAAAACTCTGTCTAAATCTTATAGTTTGAAATTTTATGCTATTGAGGAAGTTCAAGATTTAAGCAAATATTCTAGAGATTAGTTGTATGGTGCTATATCTTCTTTTGAAATGAGATAATTTGGTCCAAGTAATGCAAAATTTGAGATTGCTTTTAAGATTGGAAAATCAGAAAAGATTGAAGAATCAGATTGGGATGATCTTGATGATGTTGAAGCAAACTTTGTGAGGAAAATGAGAAAAGGGTATTGGTAAATACAGAGGTAAGTTGTCTTTCAAATGTTTCAATTGTGGTAAGATTGGTCATTATGCTTCAAGATGTCCAAATAGAGCTTTAAATGACAAGAATAAAGAAA
Source organism: Sequoia sempervirens (assembly GCA_007258455.2). NCBI lineage: Eukaryota > Viridiplantae > Streptophyta > Pinopsida > Cupressales > Cupressaceae > Sequoia > Sequoia sempervirens. The sequence continues at coordinate 448,516,160 of VDFB02281492.1, forward strand.
ACAAAAGTAAAGCCATTAAGAAAAATTATTATGTTAGAGAAGATGTCAGTGTATCTGATGATGAATTTGATTATGCGGATGATGAGGGTAGTGAATGCTTGTTCATGGCTATTAAAGATGGAACTAATTATGCTAACTTTGAGAGATGTGTGAAGGAAAGTGCTCCGGAAGAAGGTAATAACATTGGAGGAACTTGTTGGAAGTTTGAGGAGATTGTCATTGATGATGCTAATTGACAATATGAGCATGGAGAAAATTCATAACGATGTAATACAGTGTTGTCATTGATGTCAACATTGTAGTAGATCACTTTGGGTTATCCTAACAGATTTTTGAGATGTTAAGGAAGTCATTTGTGCAAAAAGATTTGGTCGAAAAAGATCAATTGTTTGAAAATCTAACTAAGTGTCAGAACTACCAGTTCAATGTAACAATTTATCAGTTTTTGGGTCCGCACCACTCCACGAATGAAGATTTTTCTTTTTGATTCTAACCTAATTTTTGTGGTTGTTAGATGCATCTAAATCCAAGATTTCATCTAGTTTGGCCAAGTGTTTTGAGAGATATGAATGACAAAGTCTGGTTTGGCATTTCACAATCATTTCTTGTACAATGTGTTTGTGTGGGAGATTCTACACTCCTCTGCGGTTGAGTCTTTTATGTTGTGGAGTTGAAGATAAGTTGCTAGATGTCAGTTGAGCCTGAATTCTAGATGGTATCGTGTTTTGAGGTCCACGTGTTGCGAATTGGATGAATGGATGAAGGATTTTTGTTTAGGTCCTATGATGTGCTGACCTAACGCGTTTTATGAGTATGCAAAGGATTAATATGTGTTGAGCTTGTTGAGCCTTTATGTGGGATCTATTTTAGGTCCATGCCGACCTATCTTAACAAGTTTTGAATGTTGAATTATGGCACAAAGTATGGAGAATTTGTTTTCACGCTAACAACTTGAATTTTGTGTGTTACATCCAATTAGGCTGACCTAATTGATGTTACACTTGATGTGGATATATATGTTGGCAACACAAGGGAAGACAACTGAGGGGTACGAAGGCAAGGGGCGGGGAGCGGGGGGTGTGAATCAGTTGTCGCAGAAATTTAAACTTATTAACCTTATTCTCAGATCTGATAAATAAACATGAAAGCATGAACCATCAACACATCAAAGACACACATAACACCATAACACCAAGATTTTTACGTGGAAACCCTATTAGGGGAAAAACCACGATGGAGGTTAGTCCACAAGATTATAACCTATTAAAAGTATAAAAGAAATGTGAATGGGGAATGCACATGCATTTAAATGCACTGCCTAGAATTCACTGCTCAATTACAACAAGGCTTACTGCCCAAAAAAGACACACTGTCTTATGTAGAAACATTCAGATTACATCCACAGGATTTTGAACTGAGAAAATAGTATCTGCTAATGCCTGATTATAGTTTCGGTTAAGCACATGAACACTTCTTCACACTTTGCTTTTGCCTTTGAATGATTAGGATATTATTCACACATCTCATACACAGGCATTCCTTCAAATGAAATAAACAATCGCTTATATATATCCACAACAAGAGATTGCATCACTACATGTTGGCTTCAACAAAATAATAAAACATATGCAAATTGTCGGCCCAAAATAATAAGTAATTTTCAATGCGAATCGACCAATGTTGGCCACAACATAATGAAGACCCAAAATAAAATACTCGAACACGAAACGCCTTCAAAAATAATTCCACGAAGATCCACAACACGCTACAATTACCCTGTCGCCCATGAACATGAAAAACATGAACATGCAAGAGAAAATCACCAATCGCGAGCACAATGATCAATGTGGACGTGCAACACAGATAGAACATGATCTAGAAACATCCACAAACATCATAATCACATAGAAGCATCCGCAACAACTGAACTTACTAGAATCACATAATCTTCATTCAGGAACACCAACTGAAGCAACAGAAGAACTGTCAGAACACGACTACTCATAACTCGATCAAGTCTTTATGCGGATCTCTGAAACTTAACGTGGATAAACTAGATATACTTGACAACAAACCCTTTAATCCACAACCTCTTATCATCAATGTACTGAGCTTGGAAACATACTGAACTTCACTTCATCACTGTCAACCTGCAACTTATTTCATTACAATTTTCTCAATATTCTCGACATATACAACCTTGAAGACATTAATGCCAATAGTGTTGACATCAATGACAACCACATATCAACAACATCCAACAATCTCCCCATTTGGAATTGATGGCAACACATGATGTGAAAAACACGATCAACGCAACTAACTCTTAGCACTTTCTCCCCTTAGATTTTGACTCTTTTCTCCTCAACTCTTTCACATAACTCTTCTCCCCACAAAATTTTTCACATAACTCTTCTCCCCCTTTGACATCAATGACAAAGATACACATTATCTTTCTCCACACAACTCTAAACCACATATCTGAACATCTGACTACTCCCCCTAAGTAGCAGCCACCACAACATCAATCTGGATCAAGATATAACTGTGAAATGCATGGACTGATGCAAGTTAATGCATCTTAGTTTTGAGTAGGAGGGGTAATCACCCCTAGCTTCCCTCTAAGATACTCAAAAGTATCCTTAGGAAAAGGCTTTGTAAAGATTTTTGCAATCTGTTCCTTAGTAGGCACATACTCCAGTCTGACTTTTTGCACTCACCTTCTCTCTAAAAAATTGAAACTTGATAGATATATGCTTGGTCTTTGAGTGCAGCACCGAATTCTTAGAAATGTTACTTGCACTTGAATTATCACAGAATATAGCAATAGGTTCATCATACACAACTCTGATATCTTTCAACATTTGCTTCATCCTTGAGTACAATTGTTAGCAGCAACAATGTATTTTGCCTTTGCAGTAGATAAAGAAATGGCATTTTGCTTCTTACTTAACCATGAAATCAGCTTATTTCCCAAGAAAAATGTGCCACCACTTGTACTTTTTTTGTCATTCACATCTCCTACCCAATCAACATCATTAAAGGCACTTAAAGTAAGATCATCATCTTTAGGATACCATAGGCCAAAATCAACTGTCCCCTTCAAGTATCTGAAAATCCTCTTCACAGCAGTTACATGAGATTCCTTAGGATCAGCTTGAAATCTTGCAACAATACATACGACATTCATGATATCAGGTCTAGTTTGAGTCAATAGAGCAATCCACCAATCATCGATTTGTATCTAGTTTGATTTGCTTTCAGGGAATCATCATCTTGTGTCAACTTGCATCCAGTCACCATAGGTGTACCAACTGGCTTTGAATCTTCCATACCAAACTTCTTTAGCAATTCTTTCACATACTTGGACTAAGATATAAAGATCTCTTTATCTAGTTGGGTAATTTGCAATCCCAAAAAGAATTTCATCTCTCCATTCATAGACATCTCAAACTCACTCCGCATCTCATCAACAAACTTCATGCACAAACCATCATCTCCTCCAAAAATGATACCATCAACAAAAACTTCAACAATCAAATTTTTATCATGATCAATCTTGAAATACAAATTACTATCAGCAGTACCTTTATTGAATCCAAGCTTCAGCAAATACTTGTCCAATCTGGCATACCATGCTCTTGGGGCTTGCTTAAGTCCATACAATGCTTTCTTCAACTGAAAAACCATATCTCCCTGATCAGTCAATTAAAATCCATCAAGTTGCTCAATATACACTTCTTCCAGTTCACCATTTAGAAATGTTGATTTGACATCCATCTAATAAACCTTGAAGTTTTTGTAAGCAACATAAGCAAGAAATAGTCTCACAACTTCAATCCTAGCAACAGGGGCAAAGGTTTCTTCAAAGTCAATTCCTTCTATCTGAGAATAGCCTTTACACACCAGTCTTGCTTTGTTTCTAACAACTTCACCTTGCTCATTCAGTTTGTTTCTAAAGACCCATTTAGTTCCAATTACATTTTTGTCCTTAGGTCTAGGAACAAGAATCCATGAATCATTCTTCTCAATCTGTTGTAGTTCTTCTTTCATTGCTTCTACCCAATTTTTATCTTTGCATGCTTCATTCACACTATTAGGCTCAATCTTTGAAATCAAACAGTATTCTTCTGCAATTTTTCTCCTAGTTTGAACACCTTTGTTCTTATCACCTATGATCTAATCTTTTAAATGATTTAGTCTTACATACCTTGGATTCTTAGGATGTTCTTGAACTTCAAGCTCTTGTGATCTCACTTCTGCACTTTCATTAGTTCCTTCCTCTTGATTTTCCCGATTCACCGAAATGATCTGAACTTGATTTGAAGTCTAAACTTTCTTTCCTTTATTTGAACTGTCATTCTGATCATCTGAATCATATCCATAGGTTCTGGATGGTTTGACTATTTCTTCATCAACCTTGACATTTACACTTTCAACTACTTTCCTCAATCTCTTATTGTAGCACCGGTAGGCCTTGCTTTTAGTAGAATAACCAAGAAAGATTCCTTCATCACTCTTAGCATCAAACTTTCCTATATCTTCATCTCTTCTGATAAAGCATTTACTCCCAAATATTTTGAAGTACCTAATAGTAGGCTTGTGACCAAACCATAGCTCAAAAGGAGTCTTACCAATATCACCTTTGACTTGTACCCAGTTGAGAGTGTAAACAGCAGTACTCAACTTCTCTCCAATAAATATGAGGAACATTTCCTTCCAGCATCATAGTCCTAGCAGCATCTTGAATTGTCCTATTCTTCCTTTCCACAACTCCATTTTGTTGAGGGGTCTACGGAGCAAATAATTGTCTCTTATCCCATGGTCTTCACAAAAAGAATTAAACTCACCGGAAGTGAATTCACCACCTCTATTTGATCTCAGACATTTAATCTTCAGATCTGTCTCTGTCTCAACCATAGCCTTAAAAATCTTGAACTTCCCCAGAGCTTCAGATTTCTCCCTTAAGAAAGGAACCCACATCATTCTAGAGTAATAATCAATAAGTAGCATGAAATACCCGTCTCCTTATAAACTTTTGATTCTAGAAGGACCACAAAAATCAATATGAACAAGCTCCAACACTTCATTTGAACAATGTTGTTTGCTCCGAAACGAAATTCTAGTTTGTTTCCCTAACTGACATTCCTTGCATATGGTATTAGTAGGTTTTATCAACTTAGGAAGATCTCTCACAGCCTGAGTAGAACTTATCTTGATAATATTATCAAAGTTTACATGACACATTCTCCTATGCCACAACCAACTTTCATCAACTTGAACAATCAGACAACTTTTACTAGCAGCATTCTCATGAAATATATTACCTTTTTGTTTTTGTACCTAATGCAATCACATTTCCGGAACTCCCCAATATTCTGCACTTTCCATCCTTGAATTGAAGATTGTATCCCTTGTCAACCATATGTCCAACACTTAAGAGATTATGCTTCAAACCTTCCACATAAAGAACATCATCAATATTATGCTTACCATCAAGAGAAATGGATCCTCTGCCACGGATTACACCAGCTTTGTCATCACCAAATCTTACAACACCACCATCATATTTTTCCAGGCTCACAAAAAAAATTTTATCACCTGTCATGTGATGAGAGCATCCACTGGCAATCACCCATTCATCTTTCTCTTCAACTCGAGCAGCTAGGGCTTTCTCCACATTTGAGCAACTAGCAGATTCAATAGGGTCTGGATCATTTTCCTTGATAGCAATAAATACCCATTCATCCTCACTTACATTCCCTTTATTAGATTCATCATCTATCACACCTTCATCAGCAGCATAATAACACTTTCTTTGGAATCTAGGCTTGTTAGGTCTTGGCTTAGGAACTCTTTCTGGACACCTTGATGCAAAATGGCCTATCTTACTGCAAGAAAAAAATTTAATAGGCAATTTTCCTTTATACTTACCTTCTCCTCTAGCTTCCCTTTTGACAATAAGTGCTTTGAGCTCGTCTAGTTTTCTTTCCCCTCTTCAATCTCTCTCATTTCCTCCTCATACTTGAATATCTTTCTAGAAGAACTTTCTCCCGGATCATATATTTGCTTATCTTTCCCAGAGATAGTAGCCTTGAATGCAGATTTTGTCTTAGGAAAAGTATCACCAAATTCACTTAAGTCAAAAGCAATAAGCTTACCAATCAACATATCTCTGGTTACATTTGTCACAGTCTGGATCTCCTCAATAGTAGTAGCCTTGGCTTTGTATGTAGCAGAAAAGGATTTGAGCACTTTAGCAACAATTTCTAATTCATCCAATGTTCCACCAGCACATCTAATACTACACACAAGTTCATTCACTCTGCATAAAAGAAGTAATGTTTTCATCATCACCCATTCTCAACATTTCATATTTCCCTTTTAGGCTTTGCAACTTAGCAATCTTCACATGAGCATCACCTTCATACAAGGTTTCCAACTTTTTCCAAATCTCATAAGTAGTCTTCAGATCCATAACATTTGTCATCTTGGAATTAGTCAGAGCACATAACAATGCTTCCTTAGCCCTGATATTGTATTCAACATCCTTAATCTCAACAACAATAGAAGGACCATCCTGTGGGATAACATACCTATTCCTTGTAATGTTCTAGTAGGGTTCACCAATGCACTCAGATGACACTCCATTCGAGTCTTCCACAGAGAATAATTTGTTCCATCAAATCTGAGACTATCCTTCTTGTATGTCACCATCCCGGATCACCTCAAGCTATTAAACTTCTTCCAAGGAACCTACTCTAATGCCAATTGTTGGCAACACAAGGGAAAACAATTGAGAGGGGGGGTGAATCAGTTGTTGCAAAAATTTAAACTTATTAAACTTATTAACCTTATTCTCAAATCTGATAAATAAACATGAAAGCATGAACCATCAACACATCAGAGACACACATAACACCAAGATTTTTTTACGTGGAAACCCTGTTAAGGGAAAAACCACGGCGAAGGTTAGTCCACAAGATTATACCCTGTTAAAAGTATAAAACAAATGTGAATGGGGAATGCACATGCATTCAGGCGCACTGCCTATAGCTCACTACTCAATTACAACAAGGCTTACTTCCCAAAGGAAGACACGTTGTCTTATAGAAACATTCGTATTACATCCACATGATTTTGAACTAAGAAAATAGCATCTGCTAATGCCTGATTACAGTTTTGGTTAAGCACGTGAACACTTCTCCACACTATGCTCACTCTTCTTCACACTCTGCTTCTGCCTTTGAATGATTAGGACATTATTCGCACATCTCATACACACGCATGTCTTCAAATGAAATAAACAATCTCTTATATATATCCACAACAAGAGATTACATCGCTCCATGTTGGCTTCAACAAAATAATAAAACATATGCAAATTGTCGGCCCAAAACAATAAGTAATTTTCAATGTGAATCGACCAATGTCGGCCACAACATAATCAAGACCCAAAATAAAATCCTCGAACATGAAAAACTTTAAAAAAATATTCCACGAAGATCCACAACACACTACAATTACCTTGTTGGCCATGAACATGCAAGAGAAAATCACCAATCGCGAGCACAACAATCAATGCGGATGTGCAACACAGATATAGCACAATCTAGAAACATCCACAAACATCATGAATCACCAAAGAAGCATCTGCAACAACTAAACATACTAGAATCACATCATCTTCATTCAAGAACACCAACTGAAGCAACAGAAGAACTGTCAGAACATGACTGCTCATAAATCGATCAAATCTTTATGCAAATCTCTAAAACTTAACGTGGATAAACTAGATATACTCAACAACAAACCCTTTAATCTACAGCCTCTGATCATCAACGTACTGAGCTCGGCAACATATTGAAATTCACTTCATCACTGTCAAATTGCAACTTATTTCATTACAATTTTCTCAATATCCTCGACATATACAGCCTTGAAGACATTAATGCCAATAGTGTTGACATCAATGACAACCACATATCAACATCCAACAATATATTTTGGATTTTTTTTTATGTTTTGTGAGATGATGTGATGAATGTGAGATATGTGATGTGAATTTTATTAGAGCAATGTGAAGTTAAATTGTGAATGTTGAGATCAAAATTGTGTCAATGAAGAGCGATGCAGCGCATTGATTTAGATCGGTGCCAAGATTGTTATTGTGCTTCATTGGAACTGTATTCTTGCATATTGTAGATGCATTTGTAACAGTTCAAAATTGGATATGATCCATCTTCTTTCTTCTATCTTTTCTCTGTAAGCAGTGAGTCTACCTGTAGTGAGCATTTTTGTAATATACTATAACCAATTATAATATATTGTGAGCTAACCTTCATTATGTTTTTTCCCATTTTGGGTTTTCCACATAAAAATCTTAGTAATCATTTGTTATGTGATGTTGTGAATGTTTCATGCTTTCTTTCCTTACGACAGTTGAATATGCTTTGGTAATTGGATGGCTAATGTTTGAATGGTTTAATAGAATACTAATTCACCCCCCCTCAATATTTTGAGTGTTCAACAATTGGTATCAGAGCTTGGATCCCTGGAAGGATCTTAACCGATTTGTGAAGGTCTTAGAGATTAAACACATGGCTGATAGAAGGTTTCCTATTCTTTCAAAAAAGATCCCTTTTGGATTTATAGAAGAAGATTGCATGCTTGACAAAGATGGAGAACTCAAAGTTGCTCTTGAAAATCTTGACAAAGTTGAAGGTAAAAACAAAGATCTGAAGGAAAATGTTAAAGAAGCAAATGAATGTATTAGAAAATTGAGAGAGAAAATCAAGAAGTTCATAGAAAGGCATAAGGAAGTGAGTGAATAGTTGAAGCAAGAAAATGAAAACATTACCGGACTGAAAGTACAAGTTGAAGAAAAGAAAAGAGTTGAGGAATGTCTAAATGCAATGGTGAAAATAAAATTTGATGAATACATAAGGCTTGAACAACAAGTGGTAAACCTGATCAGATCTAGAGAAAGCAAGAAGTCATGAAAACAAATTCAAAATGAGTTCCACAATGCTTGATGAGATTATTGCAAGATAGAAAGTATCCAAACATAAAGGTGGCTTGGGATTTGAAAAAGGTGAAAGCTCAAAAGTAGATCAAACACCCAATGCAAAAAAGAAAATCAATGAACTAGAGAAGACTAAAGACAAGAAGAACAATGGCAAGATCCAAAATCAAAGAAATAATGCTAGAAGACTTCTGGTCAGACAACCAAATGCTCAAAGGTGCCCATTTTTCAATGGTTTTTGTTATTCTTGCAATAAATTTGGACATAGAGCAATGGAATGTAGAAGTAGAATGAATTAGAATGTTTCATCCTTTATTGGTCGATGCTTTACATGCAATAAATTTGGACATAGAGAAAGTGAATGTGGAAGTCAAACAATGAATGCATATAACAATGGTAGAATGATTCTACCTTTCAATGTTTACTTTTATACATGCTATGGATTTGGACACAAAGTTAATTAATGTAGATCTAGGATGAATGGAATGAATGTTGTTTAAAAAAATGTTGTATGTCACAATTGCAGTAGACTTAGACATATTGCTAAGTTTTGCAGAAGCAGAAATACAAGGATAATCTAATAAAAGGGAATGAACCAATTAAAAGGATTGATCCTGAAGAGACAAAGAAAGAGATGAAAAAGATTTAGAAAAAGAAAGAGGAGATTGATAATAAGGGAGAATTTGTACCATCCTCTGGTGCAAATGTTTCCTCTAGAAACTTAGCCAAGAGCTATGGCTTAGGGGGAGCTTTAATGCATCCCCCGCCAGAAAAGATGTGTTGTAGTATGAGTAGGAAGATATGAGATGAAGACCAACATGGTTGATCTATTGGTGAAGATTTCAGAAGAAAATATGGTATTGTAGAAGTTTGTGGAGCTTCGGAAGTTGATTGTGCATACAGTTTTAGGTTGCTAACTTTATGAATTAAAGCATTTATTGTAAAATTTTGGTAGTTTGAAAGGTTATAAGAAAATTCATTTCACCAAATGCATTCAAAGAAGAGTAGAGTAGAAAAAAGAGAATTTGAAGAGTTCAAGGCGATTTGGGATTCAAAGCATCAAAACCCTAATTCAGCGAACAAACCAAAAAAGGTATTTAGTGAATCTTGTGTGCCCTAGTTTGTAGAAATTATTTTTTAAAAGTAGTTTGAATTCATATTACAATGGCTACACTTAAGGTTGTAGAAGTTTCAGAGAAACCCCAACCTAAATTTAAGAGATACCCTGCAAAATCCATAGAAGATGACCCTCTAGGTACTTTCTCGCACATTTTGTATGGGTTCTTACCAATTGAGGATATTAGGGCATACATTCATGGAAATATGGATGAGCATTCTCCCAACAAGTTAATTGATGTATGGACAAATGAATTAATTGGTGAATATTTCGCCTTAAACCCATAATACAAAACCCTAGCTGAGAAGAAACTAGATGTGTGGCAGTGGTTTCCTAACTTTTTCAATGATATCAAGTGGATTAGAATGGCTCTGAGCAGAATTCATGATTAGTGTGTATGGATTGATATGTTGCACATGATCACTAAGTAGGTGATAAGAGAGTTCACTGGCCTATGCTCCACCAGGCTCATCCCAATTCTAAAATATACTAAAATAAAGAGGTAATGGAAAAAATAGGTGCAACATTTGATTAGAGAGCTCTTGTTGTAAATCCTATCAGAAACCCTACTGTTAGGTATGTTACCATAGTTATTAGGTACAAAATCTACTTTACCAACCGAGATAACTTAGTGTTTTCCACCGCAATTAGTGTGGCACATGATATGGTAGAAAATGGTGCATATTATGACTTGTGCGAGTTGCTTAGGCAACAATTGATGGAAAATATAAAGGAGATCAAAAAGAAGAAATGTGTTTAAGTTTGGCACCTTGGTAATGTGCTTACTATTCTACTTTTTGAGAGAGGTTCCTGTAATTGGAAAGGTTAACTGGGTAAGTGGAAGGCCTATTGCTCATCAAATTGCAAACTACATGAGGAGCCTTAGAGACACCAATGCACATGATGGTGCACTTACTGCTTTCTTTGCAGTATTTTAGAGAAGAATGCATGAAAGACAGAGGATTTCTAGGTCTATTGTGAAAAAATACAAAAGTGATATCACATTCCTATTTTCCACTGATCATTGCATTATGGAGGCAATGGAACCAAGATCGGTTTGGGTTCCCGAATTGGGTTATGAAGTGACAAAAGTTGATCTTAATGGCTATACAGATATTCTATTGAAGAGTCTGAAGGATGAGACCAAGTCTAGGTATGGAACTTTTGAAGAAAAATCCATGGAAGTCAACATGAAGAAAAAAGAACCACAGATCAAGAATAATGTTCATGCCATGGTTGATATATATGCACAAGAATGTGGCATTTCAAAGGAAAAGGTAATGTATGCTAGAGAGAGGGCTAGAGTAGATATGGGTGCTAAAGAAGCTTCTAGGAGTTCAAGGAGATTAAGTAGAATAGATACCACTCCCCCCTTTGTACAAAAGTCCTCTGGGGCTTTACCATCTACTGGAGAGAAGAGAAAACCTACTGCTAGTCCTTCAGTAAGGGAGAAATCCCCTCTAGTTGTGCATGCCACTAGGGCAGAGAAGAAAAAGACCACCACTATTGCTACCCCTACAAGCAGAGTCAAACAAAAAGCAACAAGAGAGAAAGGAATAGGCATTAATGTTGTACAAGAAGAAGATTTGGAAGGACCGCAGTTGGTCTAGAGAGGAAGGAAAGAGGCTTCACAAGGTGAGGCTAGTAGTAGGAGAAAAAGACATGATGTTGATACTGAAAGTGAAGAAGATATTGAGGAAGAAAAGAAAATATTTGTAGTTCATATGAGAGAACAAAAGGAATAGGCTGCTAAGAAAGGTTCATAGGAGAAGAAGAAATAAGTCAAGAATGCTTCTTTGGAGAAGAAAAAGAATGTGGAATCGAAGAAAACTCAGGTGAAAAGTAAAAAACAATCTAAACCAGAAAGACCTCATACCCTAATGAAACTTGAGGCACTTTTTAATAGCATAGTGCAGAATGATATGTTGAAGGAAACTGCAAAATTGTACAAGGAAGCAAATGAGGTGGACAAGGCCACCATACTTGAGGCTATTGTCAAGTACATTGTGGTACTTGAAGTAGATATGAAGAATATCAAGAAGGATATTCCTTATGATGTATGGAATGTCTTACTAAAAAGAAGGGAAGAAGCTATAAACGAACATGAAAGGCTAAAAGTTGAAGCCTTGGAAAGAGTTAATGCTCCACTATCAGAAGATGACAGAGCCACATTGGCTACTGTATTTAGAAAGGATTTGAGAACAAAACAAAGGGTTACCACCCTTATGGGAAAGGACAAAGATGACCTTGAAAGGATCTGGAAAGAACACAATGATAAAGCTAAGGAAATTGTTCAAAAGTTAGGATTGTTTCCGATAGCAAAAGGAGAAATGAATGTTGATACGAGTGCTCCAAAACCCAATACAAAAGATGAAGTACACACAAATTATTCTTAACATGAGCATGAGGTCAATGAAGAAGCTACATTGGATAGCACCCCTTTGAAAGTGGAGGATAAGACAAAAGAAAATGTAGACGCAATGATCAGAGAAGACATTGCAAAGGAATCTACTAATCTTTCTCTGATACAAAACATTACTCCTCTAACACAAAATGTTGAAGTTATTCCTTTGGTAAATACAAAAAACACTGCAGAGGAAGTGAATAATGAAGAAGAGAAAGGTGAAGAGTGAGAATAAAAGCATGAAGAAAAGGAAGAAGAGAATAAAGAAGAAGAAGAAGAAGACAAGGACAAGGATGCATCCGAAGATGTAGAAAAGATTGAAACTATTGACTTCGAAAAGGTTACAGATGAAAATGGTAAGGTTGTGGAGACTACAAAGTCTCTTGGTGAATCTTTTGGCTCATCTGGAGATTCTCTAAGAAATCTATTAAGTGTTCAGCCTAGTTTCCAACCTATTGTGTCTTTTCAGTTGTTGCAGTTGTCTATGCAACAAGGAAGTGTTCATTTGAACAAGATCTCTCCTATCCATAAGCTTCAACTGGGAGAATTTTTTCATACATTCGCAAAGAAGGAGATAATTGAAACTCATCAGAAGAGTGGAGAACTCATTGATGAGGTAGTTAAAGCATTTCAGGAGATCATACTAGGATCAAACATCGACACCACTTTATTCGATCTAGAAAAATTTAAACTTCTCATTGATTCCTTTAAGTCTTATGCATCTGGACTAAAGGAAGAGGTTGAGAAAGAAATAGAGAAGAGATTGAGTGACACAAGAATGATGGAGATAACAAAGATGTTGTTGCACATAAGAAATTTTTAGAATTATTGAAGGATGTTGAAAGTAGTGTAGATGAGGCGAAGGCACTACTCCAATATGGCATCAAGTGGTATGGAGCCACACATAACATAAAGAAGGAAATGGATTATATTGAGTCACAGATTGATGCCACCTCCAATGCATATGACCTAGTTTTTGACCTCACCATTGTCACAAGAAGAAAAATTGAAGATCTTCATAAGAAAATTTTCCTATTACAAGCACAAAAAGAACATATCATACTATAGTTTGGAGAGGTCATGGATCTGGTAAATCACAAATTACTACTAGTTTCTAAGGAACTTCTCGGTTTAGACAAGGAAAAAGGAATAAATCTGGTACCTAGTTCACCAAAGAAGGAGAAGAACTGTTGTTGGAGTTTGAGACTTAAATCAGGTTGCTTGCAGAGGCCAAGTGAGAATGGGAAGATGGTAGGCCTGCTTGGGAAGATCAAGTGAGGAAATTGCAGGCGTCAACGACCTCTGGTTAACTCATTTTTTTTATCTTTTTATGCATTTATGTTGAGATTACTTGTATATATGTGGACATATAGAGTTGCATTTCAATATCTTTTTGAGATTTCTGCTCCTGTACATGATTCAAGGGGAATCAATTCTTTTCACAACTATATATATGGCTATACCATTTAGGGGAGTTCCTATAATGAATTAGAAGAGTGTATATAGGTGCCCTTTTCCCTTGATGTTAAAGGGGGAAAGTATTGAGGAGAATTTTTGGAGGTTTTTTGGCATGTTTCCATCAATGACAAAGGGGGAGATTGTTGGAAGTTTGAGGAGATTGTCATTGATGATGCTAGTTGGAAAAATGAGCATGATTGTCATTGATGATGCTAGTTGGCAACATGAGCATGGAGAAAGTTCATAACGATGTAATACAGTGTTGTCATTGATTCCAACATTGTTGCGGATCACTTTTGGTTATCCTAATAGATTTTTGAGGTGTCGAGGAAGTCATTTGTACAAAAATATTTGGTTTGGAAAGATCAATTGTGTGAAAATATGACAGTGTCATAATTGCCAGTTTAGTGTAACACTATATCATTTTTTGGGTCCACACCATTCCACAAAGGAAGATTTTTTTCTATGACTCTAACCTAATTTTTGTAGTTGTTAGATGCATCTAAATCCAATATTTCATCTAGTTTGGCCAAGTATTCTGAGAGATATGAATGACAAAGTCTAGTCTGGCATTTCACAATAATTTCATGTATAGTGTGTTTGTGTGGGAGATTCCACACTCCACGATTAAGTCTTTGATGTTGTGATGTTGAAGATAAGTTGACAGATGTCAATTGAGCTTGAATTCCAAATGGTATCGTGTTTTGAGGTCCACATGTTGCGAATTGGATGAATAGATGAAGGATTTTTGTTTAGGTCCTATGACGTGCCCACCTAATTCGTTTGATGAGTATGCGAAGGATTAATATGTGTTGAGCCTTTATGTGGGATCTATTTTAGGTCCATGCCGACCTATCTTAAGAAGTTTTGAATTTTAAATTGTGGCATGAAGTATAGAGAATTTGTTTTGGGGCCAACAAGTTGAATTTTGTGTATTACATCCAATTAGGCTGACCTAATTGATGTTACACTTGATGTGGATATATATGTTGGATTGTTTTCGGTGTTTTGTGAGACAATGTGATTAATGTGAGATATGTGATGTGAATTTGATCAGAGTAGTGCAAATTTAAGTTGTGAATGTTGAGAATAGAATTGTGTGAATGAAGAGCGAGGTAGAGTATTGATTCAAATTGGTGCGAAGATTGTTATCGTGCTTCATTGGAATTGTATTCTTGCATATTTTAGATGCATTTGTAATAGTTCAAAAGAGTTTGTGAGCCATCTTTCTTCTATCTTTTTCTCTATGGGCAATGAGTCCACTTGGATAGTGAGTCCACCTACAGTGAGCATTTTTGCAAAATATTATAACCGGTTATAATATATTGTGAGTTAACCCTCACCGTGGTTTTCTCAATTTGGGTTTTCCACGTAAAAACCCTAGTGTTCATGTGTTATGTGATGATGTGGATGTTTCATTCTTTCTTTTCTTATAATGGTTGAATAAGCTTTGGTAATTGGATGGCTAATGTTTGAATGGTTTAATAGAATACTGATTCACCCCTCCTCTCAGTATTTTGAGTGTTCAACAGAACTATGGTGACTTTTTTTCATGCTAGAGAGGAAAAAAATACTAGATTATTGATAGTGGATGCTCAAATCATATGACCGGTGACAAAAGTAAGTTTTTTAAAATTGAGAAATATGAAGGAGGTCTAGTAAAGTTTGGTGATGATACATTTGCTAAGATATGTGGAAAATGATCAATTAGTTTTGATGGAAAGAATAATACAATTGGTGTTCTTTATGTTAAGGGTTTAAGACATAATCCCTTTAGTGTTGGACATATGTGTAGAAAAGGATATAATCTTATGTTTCAAGATGATGGATGTGAGATCATAAAAGGCTCTAGAAATGTCATTGCTGCTAGAAGGACAAATGGAAATGTTTATCAGCTTAAAGGTGTTGATGGTCATTGTTTTATGACTCAAAATAATGAAAGTTGGTTATGACATAGAAGGATGTGTCACATTAATTTTGATAACTTAGTGAGGATCAATTCACTTCAAGTTGTGAGAGATTTTCCAAGGATTACAAATGTAAGGAAAGCTAAGGTGTGGAACAAACTCTCCTAATGCCAAAACTCAGAGAAGAATGCAAATATGACTTTAAATTTTGCAATTACAGTTCAATAAGATACACATGAAAAGAATAATAGAATAGAGAAATGGACACATACAAAATTGGACACCAGATTTACGTGGGAAAACCCTTACGGGAGAAAAACCCACCACACCAAGTAAAGCCTCTTTGTATTACAGTAAACAAAATTACATACATAGATCAAACTTCACTTTCAGATGTCAATTTTACAACAACAACATTTCCCTGATCAACCTTCACTATTGTATTTGTCTCCAATTTTTGACCAAAGTTTGTTGAAATATCAACAAACTACTGTCGGAATATCGACGAACCTCTCAAATAATTTTTGTTACTATATTTTTGCCGCTTCCCTGACTAAGCATTAAACGTTGAAACAACGACTGAGCTTCGTCAGCCATCGTGACAAAAAATGGATCTAGTTTTCGTCGGAATGTCGACGAAAATTCCTTCTATCTACCGACGAAAAATAAACAAAACAAAATTGGCATGCCTCTTCAAAGCGTCGAAACAATAGTAGGTTATCATCGGAATATCGACAAAAAGTCTGTCTATCTACCGACGAAAAATAAACAAAACAAAATTGGCATGCCTCTTCAAAGTGTTGAAACAACAACAGGTTTTCATTGGAATATTGACAAAAAGTTCGTCTATCTACTGACGAAAAATAAACAAAACAAAATTGGCATGCCTCTTCAAAGCATCGAAACAACAGCAGAAGTTTGTCAGAATTGTGACAAACTGGACAAGTCTTTATGACGAAACTTTCGTCGCAACTGTACAGTAAATTCGTTGAACATTTTATGCTGGTTCATCGGTTACTTTCATCGAAATTGTGACGAGACAATGCAAGTTTTTAAAAAATATATATTTGTTCAAATGTTGGCATTCTTTCCAAGGTGCTCTTGGTTGCTTTCAATGGGTATTATTCTTACTATCTTTTCATGCATATTTTGTATGTTCCTACCCAATCGATGAAATTAAGTCTCATTCCATAAAATTCTACATCTTTACTGAAACATCAGGTAAAAGCTTCAATAATTCTATACAGTTCAAGAAAAACTTAAAGGTTATTAATTCATGTCATTCTATACATTCTACAAATCTAAGTTGAATGCAACTAATTTGCAAATACTACGAGCCATTTGAAGACTTAAGAGCAATAAATGAGGAAGATCTGGAGGAAGGATTGCAAGTGTATGAAGGAAAATTTTTGTAAGGCCCAAGTTGCGGAGGAAAACCAAAGAGATGAGGATTCAGGGAATTGGAGGTGACGGCGGCGTAGAAGTACAATTGAAATTAATAGCTCAGGCTGGCAAAGTAAGGAGAGTTAATCACACCACAAACAAATTTTTTTAAGGAAGGCGGTTACTAATTTGGTTGAGGAAGTAGAGTGGTGATGTGAAGTGGAGAAGTTGGTTGGAAATATGGTGATGGAGGCAAGCTTTTTACTGTCATCGCACAAAAAACTAGACCCATTCAAAGGGAAGGCCTGCATGAAGAGGTTGTGTGGGCTCTTCTTATTTAAAGAAAAGGAGGCAGCGCAAGCTGTGAAAATAATGCTCGGAGAAGGATTTGAGAAACTGTCACACATGTACTGAATGAACTCGGATATTTACTCATTGGTAATGGCATGGGGTTGGACATAGGGGAGCCAGTGAAAGAAGTGCGAAGAGTAATGCAAGCTCTGGTGCCAAAGGAATTTTTGGGTGATATGGAATCAATTTTGCTGCGAGCGATACCCGGTGTTGGGCTGGAAAAGGAGGAGGGTTAGGATGGAGGTGACTCAGAAATGATGAATTTAAACCATATGTTTATAAGATGGCCAGAGGAAAATATGAAAGATAGTTAAAGGAAGGACGGGAAATGAGGTTGGCAGGCGTTAAAAATTTGTGCAGAGTTGGTGGAGGTGGAAACAACATTGGCGGATCTGAAGGCGATAGCAAGGGAGGAATTGCAGGAAAGCAGGGGCCTACGTCTGCGGAAGAAGGCCAAGCCATTGAATGAAATCGTGTTGATGGAGTCAGGCTAACCCTCAGAAAAAACTGTGTAATTTATTTTACTGTAATGGTTTTTTGCTTAGTCTGGGTGGTTAGGAAGGGTATTGGTTGTTGGGTGGTGTAGTGTCTTGAACAACGGTTGTTTTTTGAAGTGTTGGTTTAAGTGTAGGTGGTTGGATACTGCAAATTTTGGCTGTATGGGGATGCAGGAAATGTGGTGTTAATTTTCTGATACTTGGTGCATGGGTTTGTGAATTACTACTATAAATGTAACTCTTTTCAGCTTTCAATAAAACAAAAACTTATTACTACTATAAATGTAACTCTTTTCTATCCATCTGTGACTATCCACCTGCTGAGTTGCAAATTGCTTCTTGTAATAAGAGTTTCTAATAGCACATTATAATTGATGTGTATCTATACCCATACCAATCAATAAACAATAATCAAATTCATGAGATAACAATAAAAAAGTATAGCCTCTCTTATGGAAATACTTACCTACAACACATAAAATAAGTAGTTGAAGTATATTCATACAAGATGGATGCAAAAAGAGCTACATGAGCACATGGATGCAAGAGATTTATTCCTCAATAATGTGTGCCAAAAGAAAAGTTCTAGATTTTTCTCATATACTAGTAGTATTGTAGTTCTTGCTTCATAATGCAATGAGATAACCAATTTGATCGCTATTTATAAAATGACACACAACATTAAAAAAAACACTGAAGAATACTCACTATTCAAGGTAACATCGAGATAAGTAATGACTGTCGACTTTGCTGATCTCCACACACAAAAACAAAGATTGGCCCATGACTTGTCTGCATAATGTGCTCTTGAACAAAAGAAGAAATACCCAACCACCGAAAACATTAGTCTATGACAATATAGGCAGAGAGTAATAATTTTTATGTAATAGAAAGTACCTAACCTTAACAAGATTTATCAATTTCCTAGTTTTAGATACTATAGGAGGGAGAGGGAATCATGTTTGGCATGTGGAGTAATCTAGACTCTTGAAAATGCATGCACATGGGATGCATTGAACATAAGCATTTAAGCAGATGTCACAATTTGCATTTTCAAATATAAATAAATCAAAAATATCTCAAAATAACATTGAAACTAAATGAAGTTGAAATTTAAACAGTGAGTAGAATAACAATTCATTGATTCCCTAAGCATTTGATAGACTGATAATCACAAAAATAATGTAAAGCCTGATTTAGGCCTCAATGTTTGAGCATGGAATATGCCAACAACACCATCAAAGAAACTAGAAAATACTAATTGACTGTGACAGGAGTAGGTAGCATTAGATATTGCAGCAGGAAGCGAGACAAATGAAACCCACTACAAAAAGTCATCAAAATGCAAACTGCTAGTTAGGAAAATACAAAAATAGGTAGCTATGACTAGGATGAAGAGAGATCTCCCAACATGCATAATAAAGAAATAAAAGGTAAATGCTATAACAAATATTTACTCTTTCCATTATCAAATGGTGTGGAGAGTGATGAACAATTTCAAAACAAATGAAAATAGTAATCTACTTTAAAAGGTGTTCAACAAATTCATGGTAGAAACTTTCCCTTTCTAATGCAGACAACACAATGATACATTGCCTCTTCTTTACTTTCTGCTCTAGTGTAATAACAATATGAACACATACATGTACACTGGCTATTGGTGCATTTTATTGAATAACTAGAAACAAGGATATAGTAACCTAATCACACCAGGCAGTACTGCACCATGTGGTGGATCAGTAGAAGAGCCTTCTGAAATGGTGCATTGTTCTCAAGCCATTGCTTTGTTCTGGAGTTGAAATTGTTTCTATGATTTTGACTAAAATACTTCAATTTGGAGTTTGATTGAAAGCACTTGAATTAGTTTCCAACCTTTTGGCCAACATTAACATACTGTCATAACAATGAATAAAGTGCAAATGTTCCTCCAGAAAGCAATAAAATATTAGAGCATATAAAATTTGGATATTTGGGTTTCCCATTGCAAAAACTAATAATTACTTAATTAACCTACAAAAATATAAACTTTAGCTTAACACTAGATATAATCCTTTGATAATCCATCCAAATGATGAAATGATTCCCTAATAAATACTGTTGGAACTTTATTATAACATGCATACCCAAAATTTCCTTATCATTAAAACTCAGAGTTTCTCTCTTTCGGTCATTTTCTTACTTTACTGTTGGACCTTTATTATAACATGCATAGCCAAAATTTCCTTATCATTAATACTTAGAGAAAATCTCTTTCAGTCATTTTCCTGCTTTCAAAAATAATAAGCCATTCATTCTGCATAAGAACTGCCCCTATGCTTGTTTAGGGTATGGAAGCCTATTTAAGAAGTGGTGCTTGTTTGCATGGATAATGGTAATCTGATAAAACAGTGACAAAAGGAATTGTTAGTGGTTGGAAACTATTGTATTCATGTTGAAAAAGATGTTTCAAAGTTTAGGATAAGGTATAGAAGGTAGTGTATGTTGTTTTTAATGATTTAGGTATGGTGAATCTAATATGCATGAATGATGACTTGACTGCAAAAAGGGCAGTAAGTTGGAATGGACAGAGTTTTGAAGTAGATGATTGATTGTTTCTTTCAAAACATGATGAACCTATTGTCTTGAAGGTCTGATAATTGGTTATAGTGAGAAGGTATAGATGGTTGTTGATGTGCCTTGGTGATTTGGTATAGGTGTTTGATTGTTTTTCCTTGAAGGGATACAATTGCAATGCAAATTGATATGATGTAAAGTAGAGGATGTGAATGGTTCTCTAATCAGGTTTTGATGTTTTAAAGTAGATGATGTGAATGGTTCTCTAATCAGGCTTTTGATGCAATGACATACAAAAGGAACAGTGTTGAGAGAACAAATGCAAGAAAACAAATCATAGAACAGGAGTCATAGAGCATGAAGTTTTTTGTGGAAAGACTTGTGCCATGAAATTTTTGTGGACAGACTTGGAGGCATGAAGCATATGAGGACACGAGTCTTAGGTTTTACATGCTAAATTTTAAGACATGGAAAGTGATCATCCATTAATAACATATAACATTCATTCATTAACATATAACATTCATTCATTAACATATTCACATTCATTCATTAACATATAACATTCATTCTTTCAGTTTTTACATATTATCAAAAATATGGTTGTCATAATATGATTACAATCACTCTTTTTTGTTTCTTTTTGAAACTAAAAAATGTTGAAGTGGAGTATTGTTTTCTAAATCATTTGTCCCCCCTTCAGTTGTTTTTCCCTCTGCTCATGATCTTAATGTACGCCTAGTTGTGTAGTCATGATATGGATGCCATTGCAAGGGGGGTCTGTTGCAATAACAAAGAAATGTTAAATTGATATGTTTTATTATTATTGTTATAAGTATTTCATTAATTAAAAGAACATTAGAGTGGTTCTCTTTACCTGATGGGGCCACATCATGTTCATGATCTTGTCTTATAGCCTCATGCTCAACATGATGAACACCCTCTAAATCCTAATTTGGAGTTGAAACATGAAAGGTTACATTAATTAATACACCAATTGCAATTAAATATGTTTAAAAGAACATTAGAGTGGTCCTCTTTACCTGATGGGGCCACATCATTTTCCTGATCTTCTCTAACCTAATCATGCTCAACATGTTGATCACGCTCTACATGCTCTAAAGTTGAAACATGAAAGGTTACATTAATTAATACACCAATTGCAATTAAAGATGTTTAATTGTATTAATTTGTATTATGTTTTGTATAGCACATGAATACATCTAGTACCGGGATGCACACCATGACCTTCATTTGCAGGTTGTGCTCCACCCTCACCAGGCTGCATTCCAATGTTATGTGCAGTATTATCATTGCTTGTTTGTTTAAAACAAATAGGCACATAATTACTTTATGGTGGAAATTAATATTGAATAGATTGCACAAGTATTCAATTTTAAATAAAATTTATTGAGTTTATTTACCTATGTGTTGGATGTAGTAGAAGATTGTGTTTGCTCAGTCAATACTCTTAGGCGTTCAACCATGACTCCATAGCCTTGCTAGAAGGCAATCTTCAGGTCCTCTTTTGTGGGCACTCTGTTGAATTTAGAGCCCTGCATTTTTGCATAAGATCATGAATTTTGCTTCTATGGTGTGATAAAACCAAAATTATTTGCAATTTATTATTTGGATGCAATATTTCATTTATTGATACTTACAATTCGTACGGATAATTTCATATAACCACCAGAGCCAAGTTTATGTTGCCTGTGTTTTTCTAGTCTTGCCTTTGTTTCCTTTGATGTGTCGGGCAGCCTATGAAAAGTTTGAAATACATTAGATTATGTAAAAAGAAAGAGTAATCAGTATATAATTACATTGTTGATAGTATCACATACCTTCCTTGGCCCGGTGGTGTCTTTCCTTTTTTTCTTTTCAGCCTTCTCCTTTCCATCCGACACTAGGTCCTTCCACTCCCTCTCTGGAATCATGGGGTGACACTCATACTTTTTGTTCTTCTCTAAATGTGACCTATATTGGTCCCTCACATACTTTAGATAGGTACCAGCTTTCTTAAGGACCTTGGTTCGGTTGAATGTTTTATCACCGAACAACACAACTAAACGGTTAATGAGCTCATCTTTTAAATCTTGATTTTAGGAATTCCACCGTGTACATATGGTGGGCCCAAAGAGCTTCAATGTAATATCACTTAGATGTTTATAAAAAATATCATTTCCTGCAAAATAATAATGGGATCATTAGTCTAAAAATAGTGATCAATAAGTAAATTTCAATTGGATTATATATAATAATAATTAAAACATTTTAAAGTACCTGGGACCTTCTCTATCTTTATGGGAACGAAATCCTTGGTTACCACAAATGTGACTGGAATGTTCTCATACTAGTAATACGGGAACATCTAGGAAATGCTGCTAAAACATCACCAGTACTAGTGGCCTCTACATCCCCAAGTACATGTCCTAATGCATGTTCTGGCATGTGTTCGCTGCCAAAGGGTGCACTATCGGATGTCTGCATGGTATGTGTTGTCGACATTTCAAACGAAAATATAGGCAAAAATGATGGGGTTGGATGATGTGATGTATGTGCAGGAATATCAGGATGGACACTTGTACCAACCCCTACTCCTTGGGCAGCACCTGCAATACCTTGATCATGGCTAGCAGCATCATGAGGACACAAAAAATTCTATAAAAACAACACATATTTTAGTTCATGACATAAAAGAGTACAAAATATAAAACCATGAATGAACTTATGTTATAATTAAAGACCTCATGACAACTTACTTGCAAGTTTTGTGCTCTCTTAGTTAATATTTTAACCCTCTCTTATCTCATTTGTTTGAGGCACTATGAATAACAACTGAAGGATTTCTTCATTGCATTTTTTTGGGTCTTCCTTATCATATCGAGAGGGTTTGTTGAATATGCGATGTCATCATCACATAATAGTGACTGCACCTCCCTATGGATGTTCTCCTCTACTGTTGGTGCCTTTCCCCGATCAGCCGACCGTAACAAGAATATTAAAAACATTATCGAAATTAACCCAATAAACTTATGAAAAAAATATAGTAATAAAACATTTTGCTCGTATCTAATTTGTAAAATTACAATGAGGTAAACCTGTCAGGTAGAAGCGCTTGAATATGCATCGTGATTTGTGCTCTAGGTCGGAGCCTTCCCCATACGATCAATGTCCCATTATGACAAAAATTAAATATAAAAAAATATTACCGAAATGAAACCAATAGACTTACGAAAAAAACATAATAATAAAATGGTATATTGGAGATTTAATTGGAGGTCGGGTAAAATGGTATATAGTACGTACCACCCCCATAATAACTTTGTTTGTATCTAAGCGATTCAAATTGTAATTGATTAGCAACTCTTCCCTTGCAGTTATTGATTTTATCACACATACGAATACACGGTTTCCCTCGCACGCCTCAAATATGCAATTGGGTTGCTTATTTGTCAACCCAAGTCATGTACTGTTTATAAACCCTGCAATATTACCTGATGCTTTAGGCCTTCCGTCAATGTACATAGCCACTCCTTTATTTTGATCATTATCTTTTAGTTGTATATAATTTGCTGATAGTGCATACCTACGCATACTTCATGTATATCAAACTAGTTGCATCCAATCTTTGTAACTGTAACAGGGTCCAACATACTCCATCAATTCAATAACTTTGTCATAACAGAACTTTATGTCGTCCATGCAAAATAGGCCCAAACCATGTAATGATGATGGTGCTATGCGATATATCCTCTCGTTGACACAAAAATTAGTGTTTATTGGAGGAAATTCCTTCGGTACCTATTGTTTCCATAGATGTTTGTACCTTAAGGGCACCTCAATGTCTCCTATGCTCTCATCATCATAAGAACATGACCCCCCTTTAGCAAGAAAAAATTTCATGCGTTTACGGAATTTTCTTCTAATCTTTTGACCTCTAGTTGATCTCCCTCTTTTAGACCTACAACATGTCTCGTTTTCCTTTTCTCTTCTTGAATTTCCCTCGCTCGAGGAAGACAGATCTGACAAATACCTATTTGGTGGTACCCACACTCATAAGGATGTTGGATGAAGTTCTTTCATGGTGATGTGATCCCAAGGTGACATTATGATTAATCTATCATTTCATCGCTAGAATTTGACAAGTTATAAGGTAATCAAGTCTTGATAGATTGCAAGTTATTGTTACTACCGTCCAAATGTGTCCATCACAAATCAAATCTAAAAACTCCCAAACTTTGTAACAAGTGTTAAATGTCATCTTAAATCTTCCTATGTCTAATTGCTAGGAGACTTTTGGTATGTTTTAAGGTAGGATGAGTGGTTGCATCAATGTTCTAGTTCTCTATGACAAGGTTTCAACATCTTCAAATAGTGAAAGTTATTGCTCATAGTCATTTGAAAAAACAACACTTTGATTATGTATGATGGTAGGATTTGATAACTTAAAAGAATCGGCTCCCTAACAAACTTAAAGTTAAAAGAAACGTTTTCAGTTTAAGGGGTTAGCATTTTCTTTCATCTTTTCATATTGGTTTGATGCTTCAACTGATGCATTTCTTATCCCACTTCTATTATATTTTATTCCCATCCCATTGCAATTGTTACAATTGTTGGAGTTGATACGAAAATTTCATATCAAATACCACGTTCTTGAAGCATTTTTTTGTGTTTTTATTGTTTTTCTGAAGTTCTTTTGTGTTATATGGATCCGTACAAGCTTGAAATGCTCTGAGATCATTGGTATAGATAAATATATGTGTTCCCTTTCATTTTCATTTGTTTTGAAGTGCTAAATCACTATTTTGTGGGAGAAAACAATCAAATACAAGGACTGCCCTATTTTGCCTGTGTAAGGGTTTGAGGGCTAAATAGAAATGACATCCACCAATCCACCCACTGTCTTGGAACTATAACTCAGTGGATTAGTGTGCAACATGGTATGATAGAGGTTCATTTCATTTAGGGGTCTATTAAAGCAAGAAACTTGGCATTGAATTGATGCCCTAGGGTTGACAGGGGCAATTTTATTGTGAATTTGTGGTTGTTAAGTCAGTGTTTATCAATTTGATGGATATCTTGGTAGAGTCATGGTGACACTATTTAATGGTCCAATCTCTACTTCGAAACAAAAATATCTCTAACAAATCTAAGAGCTATAATGGGATGGCATTAAAGGAACCTTTAGATGAAGGATCTTCTAATGAAGGACCTTTGAATTAAGGTCTTCATTTGAAGGTCCTTCATGCAAAGGTTCCTTTTATAAAGCATTTTGGACATGAAATATTTAAAATAAAAAATACCTTCATTTGAAAGTCTTGACATGGCATCATTTTTGAATGAAGGTTCTTCATTCAAAGGTCATGACGACATCACCTTCAAATGAAGGTTCTTCATTCAATTGGTATTTTGTAATTTTGAAATTTTGGGATTATTTTTTTGCCTCATCCCACAAGTGGGACACACTATTGTGCAATAACTCATTAACAAAGAGATGAATATGTGATAATAATTTAGGGTTAAAAATAAATCCATTTGAGCCTTTTTATAACTAAAAGGACATTTGATGCAATCATATTCCTTGTCAAAGTTTTAACTTAATAGTAAGGGCATCATGAGTAGTTTGTTGGGCCCATTCAACAATCTCTGATGCAAGGATTCAACTAGCTAGATTGACATGAGCACATGAAGGATCAATAAGAAAAGGAAACTATAAGTTCAAGTTGTGCAAGATGATTGAAAGGGGAGGGACAAAGATAAAGATTGGAGGAAAAATAAAGATAAAGTGGTCAAATTCACTAAGCTTGTAGAGAGGGCTAAGTCTACAATTGTTTCAGACTCATGCGATGAAGGCTATGTGTGATGATTCCTAAGAAGTATCCCATCTCGATCAAACACCGAGATGGCACTGAGTGAAGCGGCTCCCTGTGTGTGGCCGCGACATGCATGAGGGCTTCGCCCTCTATGCATGTTTATTTTCTGTCCTCTCTCTGCGTCTGGGTAGTATTTGCTGGTGGGTGGGGTGTGTTCAGGTTACAGGGGTGGTGTCTTTCGCCGGTGTGCTCTCTTCTCCTGGCGTGTGGGCTGCGGCTGGGGCAGAAGCTTTTTCTCCTGGGGTTTCTCCTTGTTGTGTTCTTCTCTTTCGGCAGCCACTTTTAAGTGGATTTTGGTTCTCCTTTGGTCTGTTCCTTACCTCGTTCGGGCTCCGCGGGTGGGTTTTTCAGTTTTCTTGCTCTAAGTTTGGAGTCCCGCTTTTGCATGGCTCAGGGGGAGTCATCAGGGGTCAAATCCCCTTTGGATTTTTGAGCTGCTTTTGGGTCTTCGGCCCCATTTTGCTCTCTGAAAGTTTTTAATAATACTTTGTTTTCAAATGACTCAAGTACTGATGGATTTGTTCATGCGGGTGGTTCTCGTATTCCGAAGACAAATGGGTGCCTTGAACGTTCCAAGGAAAGGCCAGTGCTGGTTATCCAACCTGAATCGATTGCGGAGGACATCGAGTATTTCTCAAAACATGCTTTGCTATGCAAATTTTTGGGAATGAGGGTTTCGCTCCAATTTTTGGATTCATGGGCGCATCGCTCTTGGTCCCCCGAGGGTGAGATGGAAATAATGTTGTTAGCCAACAACTATTTCATGGTGACATTTAATTGCATGGCGGATCGCAATAGAGTTTTTGAAGGTGGGCCTTACTTCCACAACCAAGTCGGTCTATTCATTAAGCCATGGCATGCGGGTTTTGATCCTTCGGAGGAGCTTCCGAATCGGGTGCCGGTTTGGGTTCGCCTCCCTAGATTTCCAGTGGAATTTTGGCGCAATGACATATTGCATCAAGTTGCTTCATTACTGGGAAAACCGGTGGGTCCTTCTCAACAAACTCTGGACAGAAAGGTAATGACTTTTGCTCGTATATGTGTTGAAATGGATTTGAATAACCCTATCCCAGACTCTTTGGAAATACGTGCTGGCTCATGCTCTTGGTTGCAACAACTTGACTATGAAACTTTGCCTTTTCGTTGTCGTCTCTGTCGTGAATATGGGCATTTGCAGAGAAGATGTCTGAAGTTTAAACCTCCAGGGATGCAGTCAACTCAACCTCCTCGCAACCCCCCAAAGGGTGGCAAGGGTAAGGAGACAGTGCCAACTGAGGCTATGGATGCTGAGGGTTTCATTCCTGCCAAGGCCCGCAATAGGAATCGTGGCCAAAAGAGGACCTTTAAGGATCGCCAAGATGGAGATTCCTGTAATAGATTTGAGGTGCTTGATGACCTTGGTCATCAGGAGGTGAATCCGGGATTGTTGACTGTGGATCACGGTATTTCAGAAGGGGTTCAAGAAGGCAGTTTCCCAGAGCACATCCAAACTCCTCAGGAAGTTGGGGCTGTCCGGTTGGAATCGGACCTGAGTCTGGTGGTACTTGGGGGGCCTGAGCCTTCTGTGGAGTTGGTGTCGGGGGAAGGAGGGCTCTCTAGCCCTTTGGTGAAATCGGGAGCAGGCTTGGTAAAAGGTAATAAGGCTTCTCCTTCACTGGGAATTCTTCAGAAGGACCTAAAGAAAGGGGTTGTAGAGAAGTCTTCTAAAGCAGGGAGAAAGAAGGATTTGGAGAAATTAAAGTTGATGGGGGAGTCTCTGGTGGAGGCTGGGTCTGTAAAGACTTTGGATTCACATTTCTCTAATCCTCCAAAATGAATGTCCTCTCCTGGAATGTAAGGGGCTTGAACAGTGGCCCTCGACAAAAAGTTGTTCGGGATTTGTTGCGTTCTCATTCTCCTGATGTTCTTTTTCTTCAGGAGACTAAGTTAACTATTGAAGGTATGATGGGGATGATGCCTAAACTTTGGGTGCGGGGTAGTTTCCAGTGTATTGGGGCTCATGGTAATGCAGGTGGGGTGGCTTGCCTGTGGAATCCTTTGAAGATTCGCCCGCTTTGGTGGGTGTCCTCCAAGTCCTCGATCTCTGTGGTTGTTTCAAGTCTGGAGTTGGGGGAAACTATTCTTCTCTCAAACATCTATGCGCCTACTGATTTTCCTGGTAAGAAGTTATTGTGGTCTCATATTAGTTATGTTCGGAGCCTAGCTCCTTTGTTCCCTTGGATTGTTGCAGGGGATTTCAATGCTATTGTTGAGATAGATGAGAAGAAGGGTGGTGTTGCGAGACTGGAACCTTCTGCTTTCCTTTTTCATGATAGCATCTCTGCTTTGAACCTGGTTGACATTAAGCCTCGAAATGGGAAGTTTACTTGGAACAATAGGAGATTGGGGGAGAATTGTATTGCGGAGAGACTTGATCGATTCTTGGTGTCTTGTTTCTGGGTTGGCGGAGGGCTGTCTTCTGACTCTGAGATTCTTGACTGGAGGGGTTCGGACCATTGGCCTATTAAGTTTTCTGCTTCTTCTGCTCGGGTGGCTCGGTCCCCTACTTTCAAGTTTCAACTTATGTGGTTAAGAGATTCTTCTTTACAGGTGCATATGGCTGATTGGTGGTGGAGGGGAAGACCTGCTTTTGGCACTGCCATGTATTCCTTTTCTAAGCGGCTACAGTATGTAAAATATCAACTTAAAAGGTGGAATAGGCATTACTTTGGCAATATTTTTCATGCTAAGGATGATGCACAAGCTATCTTGGATGTCATCACTCGGGAGATAAGGGAGGGTGGTCTTTCTGAAGACTTACTCAGGGAAGAGACCTGGGCCCGGAAAGCTTTGGAGGAGTGTGAGCTGCGTGAGGAAATTTTTTGGAAGCAGAAGGCTAGAGTTGAGTGGTTACGGGAGGGGGATAAGAACACTACATTTTTCTTCAACTCGGTGAAGGCTAGGAGGCATGGTAATTCTATACCTGTTCTGGTGAATGATAGGGGTGAGCAACTATCTTCCTTGCAGGATATTTCTAGAGAAGCTTCTGAGTTCTATGCTTCTTTATTTCGGGAGGACTCTCAAGATGTTTCGGAGGAAGAAAACCAAGTTTTGGCTTGTATTCCCTCTTTGGTCACTAGGGAGATGAATGAGTATCTTTTGCAAGATATCTTGATGGAGGAATTAGAGGCCACTATTTTTCAGATGAAGAAAGGGAAAGCCCCAGGTCCTTATGGGTTTCCAGTGGAATTTTATCAAGAATTTTGGGACATCATTAAGTTGGACCTGTTGGAGGTGGTGCGTGAGTCTCAGGTAAACAAGCAGATGCTTCGGGCTTTAAACTCTACTTTCCTTGCTCTCATTCCCAAATGTGAAGGGGCAGATCGTTTGAATCAATTTCGTCCCATTTCTCTTTGTAATGTGGTGTATAAAATCATCTCCAAGCTAATTGCTGAAAGGTTGAAGAAATGGCTCAGTGGTCTTATCTCTGAGGAACAAAGTGGTTTTGTGGAGGATCACCAAATATTGGATGGGGTGGTCATTGCAACGGAAACCATTCATTCGATGGCATCCTCGAAAGAAAAGGCTATGTTCATCAAGCTTGACATGGAAAAGGCTTATGATCGAGTGCGGTGGTCCTTTTTGCGGAAAATTCTTTCTGCTTTTGGATTTGCTGGGGAATGGATCCAGTGGGTGATGAGCTGTGTTACTTCCACTTCATTCTCGGTGTTGATTAATGGGGAGCCTACTGCTCTTTTTAGTGCTTCTAGGGGTCTTTGTCAAGGGGATCCTATCTCTCCGTACTTATTTATTCTTCTGGCGGAAGGTCTGGGTAGGCTGGTGAAGCGTAATGTAGAGTTGGGTTTGATTCAGGGGTGGAAGTGGGGAAATGACTTGCCTCCTCAGTCACACTTGCAATTTGTGGATGATACGGCTTTGATGGGTCTCGCCAAGATCAGAGAAGCTTCGTGTCTTCGCAAGGCCTTGGATATCTATCTTGCTGCGGCTGGTCAAAGGATTAATGAAGACAAATCCTCCATTTTCTTTTTTAATACTCCGCGACCAATTCAGCAAAGGATTTCTCATATCTTGAGGTTCCAGATTGATTCTCTCCCTTTAACCTATCTGGGTATTCCTATCTCTTTTGGTAGACTTCCCAGGGAGTCATGGCAGAATATCTTGGACAAGTTTCGTGCGAAGGTTAGTCATTGGACTCACCGATGGTTGTCGTTTGCTGGACGGGTTCTTTTGCTTAAGTCTGTGGTGCAGGCTCTTCCTATTTATAGGTGCATGTTACAGGTTGCTCCTTCTGGGTTTGTGAAGGAGATGGACTCTCTGGCTCGACAATTCTTATGGGCGGGTAGCTTGTCCTCATCTAAATGGAGCTTGGTTAAGTGGGATGTTGTTTGTATCCCAAGGCAGGTGGGGGGTCTTGGTTTACGGAAGGCGGCTTGGTCTGGGTTAGCTTTGGCTGCAAAGCTTTATTGGAGGTGGTGTGTGGAACAGGATCATAGTTGGGCTAGGATCTTATCCCACAAGTATCTTCCTGGGATTTGTAAGGAGGAGCTTCCCAGATTTCCTCTGATTGGGAAAGGCTTAGTGATTTGGGGAACGCTTAAGAAAGGGGCTGCGCTAATCAAGGAGGGCCTGTTCTGGATTTGTAATAAAGGGGCTGAGGCTATGTTTTGGTCTGATTCTTGGGATGGTTACACACCCATTCTTCATCAATACCCTAATTTGGTGGATCAGTCGCATAGATTTTTGGAGGCCGGCTTGTCTAGAGTGAGTGATTTTAAGAAGTTTGACTTTGGTGGACAGGTGGAGGTGGCTAGGTGGAAGGACCCAGGTGAGTGGCCTGTTCCCAGGTTGGAGGAGGATGGTATTGTGCTTCAGAATATCTTGGCTAGCAGACAATGCAACTCCCTTAGGGATAAGGATATTCTTGCTTGGAGCCTGAACCCTAAGGGTGTTTTTACGGTTGCTAGCGGTTATCAGGAGTTGCTTTCTCGTAAGTTTGGGGGGGTGGAGGTCCCTTGGTGGAAACAGGTGTGGAACAAGTTTTCATGGCCTAAGTGTAATTGTTTTGTTTGGACTCTTGCTTGGAATAGATGTTTGACTTGGGAGAATCTCCATAAGCATGGATTCCAAGGCCCCTCTATGTGTGTTTTGTGTGGGTTCAGTGAGGAGGATTCTTCCCATTTATTTTTCCGGTGTTCCTTTTCTATGTTGCTCTGGCATTGGTGGTGGGGTGTTTGGAAACACCCTTGTGTTCATGCTTCTTCTCTTGTTGAATTTTGGAGTAATCTGGGAAGGCCCCCCTCCCAGGCCTCTTTTCTCCAGATTTTGTGGAACATTGGTCCTACTTTCATCCTTTGGAAAATTTGGTTGGAAAGGAATCATAGGATTTTTTGAGAAGAAAAGTTGATGGCTCAACAGGTTTGGTTCAGAATTATTGGGATGTTCCAAGAGATTGTGGAAGCCAAATGTGAAGTGACTCTTCCATTGGAGAAAAGAGATGATGAGATTGTGAATAGATTGGGGTTGCAGGAGTTGACTCCTGGCTCTGTCTATGTTAGAAGAGGTAGGAGAGTGAAAAAGAAGGTTCAAAGGGTTGGAAGATGGAGGCCTCCTCCGACGGAGTTTTTGAAGATTAATACTGACGGATCCTCTAGAGGTAACCCAGGGCCTGCTGGTATTGGTGGACTTGGTAGGGACTGTACTGGTTCAGTCATTTTTCTTTTCTCAATCCATAAGGGGTGGAATTCTAACAACCTTATGGAAGGGCTGGCAATTCTTTGGGCTATTGAACGTGCGTGTGCCTTGGGTTGGCGAAAGGTGATCTGTGAATCTGATTCGCAGATTATTGTTAATTTGCTGCTTGAGAAAAGGGTTGATGATGTCGATTGGCAGATTGCTATAGTGGTTAGACAGATTTTGCAGAGGTGCTCTACATTGGAAGTGGTGTCGTTTGTCCACATCCCGCGTGAATGGAATAGGGCGGCTGATTGTTTGGCCAAGTGGGCTTCAGAGCATGAGGATGATTGGAGGATTGAGGGGTGGGGACAGTTATCTCCTAAGTATGTTCTTGATCTTGAGAAGGTTATTACTGATGATATGGAGGGATAAGTTACTGGTGGCTGGTTGGTTGGTGGTTCTGTATGCTCTTGTTGTTCTGGGATTTCATTTGTGGGAGCTGATGGGATTCCTTATTATTATGTACTGATTTTCTTTCGATTTCAATAAAGTTTTTACCCCTCTTTAAAAAAAAAAAAAAGGCTATGTGTGATGAAATCCTAGACCTCAACCAAGATGTGGGTAGATTATGGGAGTTTTTCCAAGACCTGAGGTTGGTGATAAAAATGTGAAAGACTAAGCTATTTTATTTTTTCTGTCTTATCTTATACCATTTTACGAGAATGGGGGTGCCAATGTACGTGAAGATCTTTGGAAACTAGGCATGAAAATTGCAGGTTAAAGAGAATGGGGGTGTCAAACTTACAATACTCATTGTCCCTTGGTCGTCGATTTTCCCTAAGTGCCCTCAACCTCGTCCTTGGTGCTAATATTGACCTTGTTTTCACTCCTACAAACTCTTCCTTGGCGCTGGTATTGACCTTGTTTTCACTCCTCCAAACTCTTCGTCGGCACTGGTATTGACCTTGTTTTAACTCCAAACTCTTCCTCGGCGCTGGTATTGACCTTGTTTTCACTCCTCCAAACTCTTCCTCGGCACTGGTATTGACCTTTCATTTCTCCAATTTGACGAGCTACAACCTAGTTTCGTTAGGTTTTAGAGTATGTTAATTAAATTGAAAACTATGGCGCCATTTAGCTAGGTTTTAATATTCTACAATATAGTTAAGTATATATTAGCTATATTTTACATAATAAATAATATAATTATTTGACTTATTATAATTATATATTATATTCTTTAACAAAATTATTAAATACATATAAAATTATTATAATTAATAATTAATAATATATATTTTTATATAATACAAAATATAATTAATATAATAGTAATATTAGATTAAATTATATATAATAAATTATATTTATTATTATATAATAGTATATATAGGCTTTTACCTGATATTTTAGAGGATTTTACCATTACACTATAGCTGGTTTACCATTAAATGGCAGTTGAAACTTGTTTCCAATGACACAATAGTGTTTTCTAGGCATGAGATTTGTTTCAAGCTCAAATCTCACAATATATGTAGCCTATTAGCTAATACAAAGAGAGAAACTAAAAAGATAGAGAATGGGAGAAAGAGATGAACTTAGATAGATAGGGAGAGAGAGAGAGAGAGAGAGAGAGAGAGAGAGAGCATGAGAGAGAAATATAAGAGATACAAAGGAAAAGAGGGGAAAAGAGAAACTAAATTTTGATTGGTTGTTTCATGTCAACAATCCAAGGATGGCATGTGTCCTTGGGGAGTTATGCTCAAGGTAGCATGTCATTTTATTAAAGATATGATAATTCTCCTTTAAGACCTCTTCAATGTACCCATTCCACACTTAAGGAGACAAAGATAAATATAGGGAAGAAAATATAGAGAGAGGGAGATAATGAGAAACATACAAATAGAAAGGGAGACAAAGAGATAGAGGTAGAGATATAAAGAGATAAGGATGAATAGATAGAGATATAGGGAGGGTGATTGCTCTACATATTGCT
This sequence comes from Sequoia sempervirens, assembly GCA_007258455.2. NCBI lineage: Eukaryota > Viridiplantae > Streptophyta > Pinopsida > Cupressales > Cupressaceae > Sequoia > Sequoia sempervirens. The sequence continues at coordinate 448,550,397 of VDFB02281492.1, forward strand.
CTCCCTCTCCCCCTCTTCTTTCTCTCCCTTTTCTACCTATCTATCTCCCTCTCTTCTCTCCCTTCCTCTTCAACCTATCTCTCCCTCTCTTCTCTCTCTACCTCTTCAACCTATCTCTCCCTCTCTCCCCCTCTTCTCTATCTCTTCCCAATATATATCTCTATCTCTCTCTCTTTCACTCCATCTCTCCCTCCATCTCTCCTACTCTATATCTCTATCTCTATTTCTCTTTTTATCTCCCTCTCACTCCTCTCTCTATCTCTTTCTATCCATATCTTTCACTCTATCCCATCTCTATCTCTCACCATCCCCCATCTCTATATACCCTTTCTATGTCTCCTCTCTCCTCTATATATATTGAGCTCCTCCCTCTCTCCCCTATCTTCTTCTCTCTCTCCCTTTCTACATATCGCTCTCCCTCTCCCCCTCTTCTTTCTCTCCCTCTTCCACTTATCTATCTCCCTCTCTTCTCTCTTCCTCTTCAACCTATCTCTCCTCTCTCCCCTCTTCTTTATCTCTCCTCTCCTCTCTATATCCCTTTCTCTCCCTCCCCCTCTCTATCTCTCACCATCTCTCCTCCCTATCCCCCCTATCCATCAACTCTCTATCTCCACCTCTCTTCCTTTCTCTTCCCATATATCTCCATCTCCTTTCTCTTCCCAATATATATATATATATATATATATATATATATATATATATATATATATATATATATATATATCTCTATCTCTCTCTCTTTCACTCCATCTCTCCCTACGTCTCTCCTACTCTATATCTCTATCTCTATTTCTCTTTTTATCTCCCTCTCACTCCTCTCTCTATCTCTTTCTATCCATATCTTTCTCTACCTCTATCATGATCTTTCTATCTCTTTCACCATCCCCCTCTATCTCTCTATATCAATCCATTTCTATGTCTCTCCCTCTCCCTCTATATATATTGAGCTATCTCTCCCTCTCTCCCCTATCTTCTTCTCTCTCTCCTTTCTACATATTTCTCTCCCTCTCCCCCTCTTCTTTCTCTCCCTTTTCTACCTATCTATCTCCCTCTATTCTCTCTCTTCCTCTTCAGTACTTCAGTTAAATTTAATCATAAGAGATTCTTCTCTCCCTTTTCTACCTATCTATCTATCTCCTTTCTACTTAAGGATTCTAATAGATATATTTAATCATAAATTTTACAATCACAAATATCATTTAATTTGTATGTTGTAACTTTAGTAATTTTAGTTACAATAAAAATAACTTAAAGTTATATATACATATAGTTAAATTGGAAAATTTGTTTAAGTTAATTACTAAATTTAATCTAAAAATGTTCAACACTTTACATAAATTCAATTAGATATAGTTAAATTGGAGGTGTCATTTGAGTTAATAATTAAATAACGTAATAATCAATTAAAGCAAGGGACATAATTCTGGATGTGTTTGAATTTAATAAATTACAAATTAAAATAGACATAAATTACTTGAAATAAGTTCTTCATAACCCATCTAAAGAAAACCTTATCTTGAGTATAATCCATCATAGTCACATATGATCACATAATTCTTGACCATTTGATATCATGAAAAACCTCAAAAATCTAGTATTCAAATAACCCATATCGGCAAGAATTTGTGCAGGTCTCTCAGATTCATAAATCATTATATTCTCATTTTCAGCATATCAGCGAAAGAACAGAAATGTCACACTGATCAAATTACATAAGAAGATACACATCAGGATGACATGGTCCATGGTCTCACCGATAAAGAGATTCGTCGGCAAGACAAGTTCCATCGGGGTGAAATCAAAAGGTCATACCGAGCATATAGGTCTCACCGATAAAGTTTCATCGGCAAGAAACCTGTCTTGTCTCACCGATCAAAGCCCAAGGAGTTGTATCGGCCAGACCAACACCATCGGAGTAAGATCCTTGAGTCAGCCTGAGTGCATTTTTCTTGCCGATGAAATATCATCGGCGAAACACTCATCTTGTCTTGCTGACAAAACAAAGAAACATATTGTCGCCAAGACAAACGCTATCGGAATGAGTTCAAAATGTCCTCCCGACCCACTATGTCACGCCAATAAGATTACATCGGCAGGAGTCTTGGCGACATACTTGAGATCGAAGGAATAATCATCGGGGAGACTTATAACATCAAGAAAATTATTGAATGTCTTAGCGATACACCATGTCTTGCCGATGAAGACACAAACAGATCAAGATAGTCATCGGGGTGACTCTTGGCAACATTTATATGAATCAGATGGATAGATTATGTGATATCGGTGTAATGTCTCCCCGACCAAAAGAATGTTTAATGAATGTTAGTCAAGCTTGAATAAAAGGATCGCCCAAAGTTTGAATTGTCTTGTCGATAGAACATTTGATGTCACAGTGGGTAAATTCGAAGATCAGCTACGCTCGTGTTCAAAGCTAGGACATTAATGGTAGTATGACTACCAAATGTGTCGATGATTTCCTGAATTGAGAAAAGTAATTGAAGGCGAATTTTGCAAAGTCAGCAGCAAAGGAACAAATGAAGGGCCAAAGGATCTTGCAGTCAAAGAATTCTAAATAAACTTGTAAGTTCCCTACAATTAAATTTCTAGTTTTGTGATTCATAAAATGGAAAGCACTAGCTCAGGAAAAGAAAAAGGTAGGAAACAGAGTGAGAGTAATAACCCTAGAGAAAAAAAGAAAAAAATTGAAGCAGAGAAGAAACCGGGGGTAGCTGAGAGGAAGTTAAACCAGGACTTAATTGATCAATTGCCCAGCTCAGGACCTAAGGCCAGGCGATCTGCACAACTTAGGGCAGAAGTGGAAAAGTTAGAGGATAAATGCAAGCATATACGAGACATATGGACCCCAATTAGGGGATATGATTTGTTTATTTTTCATTACCAACGAAGGAACCGATACAAACCAGTGTGCAATCCTTGGAAGTTAAACCTAGGGAAACTAGTATGCCCCAATGTATTTGTAAATGTAGAATTGGTGAAGATGCTAGCTGCCTATTATAATCCAAAATGTAAAGCTATTTGTGATCCATCAGGAAAACCGTTTATACATGTATCTGAAGCTGCCATCTACGAGGTTTTTAACCAAGAGGGAGTGTGTGGTGAAAAAATTGTACCTGAATAGCTAGAAAAGGAATTCTGGAGGATGGATACTTTGTACAGGGGTTGGAGGTTGCCACTACACAGGTCTAAGAAAGATGGTGTTTCAGTTCCACTGAATGACAGTGATGGTCCCCCGTTCCATGTTGATTTGTTTGAACCCTACATGAGGTAGACATATTTTTCAGTGTGTCAAGTGTTGGGAATGGAGGCCCCTGAGCACATGTCAATTGTACCCATGGTAATTGCGGCGGACATCCAATGTCACAATTCAAGGTTTTTTTATTATGCTTCACAAATCTTTAAAGTACTTGAATCAGGACTGATGGCAATAAAAATTGGAGCTCCTATCTTGCACTTGGATGCTTATTCAATCCTAATGCATATGCTACTTTATTATGGAAAAGAATTACAGATGTGGCTTGAAAAACTGAGGGTTGTAAAATTTGATAAGGAAGGAAGGTTATTACTAGTACAACTCTAGACTGCCACTTGGGATTGCAGATTTGCTAATTCTTGTTATCTACATTTTGAAGAGTTTTTTGTGAAACCACTGTACATATTTTACAATCATCCTTGTGAATACTCATTGTCCAATGAAATAAAAAGGTTTTTAAGGCCTAAGGATTTCAATGGACCTGTCAACCACAATTGGGGAGACTAGTACTGTCTAGAAGATGTGGCCATGATAAGAGTATATGGATTTGAAGATGCACCCTTCATTCTGCCCAAGACGGTGCCTGATAGGATTGCATATTTGGAGATTGTTAGGCAATTGGACTATTCAGATGTTATGAATTTGAGTTCTTTCAGAAAGCAGGCATTTATGCCTAGTACATTATGCTTCGGTGATTTCACTACATTAGCAAGGGATGGATATGATATGGTTATCAACAAATTGCTGCAATACAACATGAAGAAGGGTCCACCGCGAAAAGGATTTGATCTAGAAGGGTATATTGATTTTTCCAAAAATAAAATGAACTTGGGAGGATACAATCACATACCCTATCTATATGATGACTTGATCAAGAATTTGGAAGAAGAGGAAGCAAAAAAAGTTGTTGATAAGTATAACAGGGGATTGCAAGATACAAAACTATTATCTTTTGATGAAGAGGCATCTGGTGATGGTAGGCCTAGCAGTACAATTGTTAAAATTTCCAGATTGAGAACTCAAGACTACAAGTATGTTCCTAGGGAACTAGATGTTGAAGAGAGTGCAGATACTAACACAAGGTAGATAGCATATAAATAATTTGTGGTTGATGATGAATTCATTAAAACCTCATAATTTAAAACCTTTTTGTAAAAATTATAAGGAAAAACAATAAGGGAATTAGTGGAGAATATTACACCAAGTAATGAGGAACAACTGTTGAATAACTTAAAATCAAGTGTGGAAGAAGAAATGAAGAGTATGACCCCTGAGAAAGGAAGGAAATTATTAGAAGATGCAAGTGTCGTGATCTTTCCTGGGTTGGATTTGAACTCTGCTTTGGTTTTTGATAGTTTTCTGAAGAATAGTAATGCCACACAAAAACTCACTCCTGAGGGGGTAGCAGATATTTATGCAGGATCTAAGTATAACCCAGATGACGGATCACTTATGATATGGGCCATGTATCCTCCACACAAGAAATTTGTAGTAATTAATACTGAAAAGGATTTTGGACATGTAATGACGTTAAAAGTTGGTGAGGTTGATCCAATAGCTATAGCATAAATTGGCATTAATGTGGCCAAATTAAATAAAGCCCAAATCTAGATGCTAATCAAGGAAAAAGAAATGTATAAGATGAATAACGAGAGACTACTCAGAGAAAATGATCACTTGAAGGACATGATGTGAATCACGCTGGGATCCACAAAGCAATTGACTCATGGTGAAAGCTCCCAGGAAAGAGACCAGTGGGAAGAATCAAATGCGTACTCACAAGGTAAATGTGATGCACTCACTGCAATAATAAGGAAGAGGTAGACCAATTTAATGACTTGGTTGAGTAAGCTCTGGAGAACACATTCACACAATTTTACTGCAGTACAAGAACATAAGAGGATAGATGGCAGGATCTGAGAGAAGTTCCAGGAAATAAACCAAAGGGATGCTCCTAATAACATAGTTATTGATACTGCCAACCATTTTATGAAAAAACATAAAGACTTCCATGAAGAATTGCAAGGTGATGAGCAGGGGATGATCAATGTCACAAAAATGGGAGTACCAATGTTGTTAGAAGATGGAGGGGAACTAAAGGGAAAAGACAGATGGATAAAGGAATGTGAGACGATGATGCAAACAATTCTGGAGACAGCCACAAGAAACAATTTAACAATGGATGGGGCATGTGAACAGAATGAGAAGATGATCAAAATGGAGATAGCCATAAGAAATGCACTGGAGGATGTTGATACACACGAGTGGCAAGATTACCTAGATTATCTATCAAACATCCATTTATGGCTTAATAGAGCATAATTTCTAGTTTGTTATTATTGTTAAGTAAAAGACATTTATGAAAGGACGCGTCCTTTCACAATTTTGATATATTTATATCTGTTTCATAATGTAAAACAAATATAAGAAGATAGGAGAAAGATACAATAGATAGTTTGCAATGAAACTTTCCTTTAAAAGACTCAGATGCATGTATGAATTTCGATGAAGTTAATGAAGATGTTTGAACTTGTGGATTAATCTTGGTATCAGCTATTTATGGAATTATACAATTATCTAGTTGTCTCCATTTTGATGCTTTTGTGTTGTTTAAATTGATATATCAAGCATATATTCAGTTTACCGATACACATTTGTTGTATTTGTGTGATGTGATTATTTGGTTCTTTCAAGTAAAGATTAAACCCTTCTAGTCAATCATAGTAACTGACGAGTATTAATTGGATCAATAAGAAGATTCACATAACTAGTATTTTCATTCTATCTCAAGTAGAGTTTGTAAGTCATTTACTTGCACGTTTATACAAGTTATAAACTACATCTGTGTGCCAAACAATTTGAATTATCGCCATCATAGATTACACTTTTCTAGATCTTCATTAGACTCCATACACCCGACAAGGCACTAAGCCAAATCAGATTCAAATCAAAGCTAACACATATTTTCATGACATGGAATTGATTTCACATCAAAATATGGTTGTATGTGACCGTGCAGTGCTGCAAAACAGGAAAAATACAAAAAATTTGAAGAAAAACACAGATTTTTGAATGTCAAGAGCTTGTATTTTAAATCCTCAACCATCAACAACCTTTACAATGATCACTTTATTCCTTTTAAAGTCCTTTACACCTTAACCACCGAACAACCACCTCTACAACTAACTTTTTAATCTTTTATGATCACATGAAACATAAAACACACTAATTTCAAGGTTGTTAACATCACTACTAAAATATTTTAATTTTTTGACCTTTCAAATGTATTGAAACTCCTAGAACACCTCTCAGACCATGCTAGTGGCTTGATAATAGCCTTATTATTGACATGACACTAACCTTGCACCCTTTTACATGTAAATTCTCCAATTTTCCTTAAAAAGGCTACAAAACTCTTTAGTGCAAGACTCAAACTCATAACTCAAAACTTCACCTAGAACATGACTAATGGTCTTGAGTGACCTTATTCACAATAAAACATTCTTGAAATTCCTAAACCAACCTATTGACCTCCCTAATTATCATCACATGATTAAGCATAGAAGATGAGGTGTAGGTGCTCCTGCACCACTACCTCATCCAAAATTTGCTCACATTACACAAAGCCACAATGTTCCTCCAAGATAAGCCACTCAAATCCTACCTTATGTGTCCTAGTAATCAAATTGGAGATGATCCTAAAAATGACATTGTGAAGGGTGATTGGTCTAAAAAATCTAAACGACTGCAATTATTTCACTACTACGATCAATGTGTCATATTTCATGAAATTTCCCAAAACACTATTCATTATGATCATATGAAAATTTCTAGGACAGCTACAATAGTTGTAACATCATGAATTAAAATTAAACATTAAAAATTACATCATGAATTAATTATGTAACCACATAAGTCAAATATAATTCTATCAAGAAATTAATATCATATAGTTAATATAATCGCATAACTCATACATTTCAATGTCATTGATCTTTTTCTTCATCCAACTCTTTCTCTGTATCATCTGATCCATATTTGACATTGTAAAGATTGGTCATATCATCATCGTCGTCATTGATATCAATTTCGATAATGTCATCATCCACACGGATATCATCTTCATGAACATTAACTCCTACATCATCATGATGTATTTCCTCCTCTTCAACATGTTCGTCAGGTACATCATCAACTAACTGTTGATCCTGATCATCATCTACATCATCTTCTAGTTCTTCGGTATCTTCTTCTTCCACCACATTATACTTTACTGGCCTTCCTCTTGGATCATGCCTAACAACAAATGACCAACTCGGTTTACCTAGAACCTCTGAGTAAAATACCTGCTCACATTGGCTTGGAAGAACATAGGGCTCATTTCCAGCTCACTCGATCGACCTTGTATTAACCATGGTAAATCCATTATCATGTTCAATAACAGTTCTCTCGGGATCATTTTCATTCAATCGTAGCCTATACCATAGGACGACAAACAAAACTAATTTGAAGGACTTAAAGTCGCACTCAAGTATATCATCCAAAATCTCATAGTATCAATTTTCTGAGACTTCTGGATGTATGTCGCTTCTAGATGAAACATTAGTCACCTAAAAGACTGCAGTTATCCCAGAATCACAAGTTTTCTTCGTGTCATCTAACTTTTTAATTCAAAATTTACGACCATTGCACCACATAGCCTTGTGGTGTTTCACCTGCAATATGTCAAACATGTAAAAATTATTGCAACATCGTTAGTTGATAAACATATTTATTCTTGCCCGAATGTATGCAAAGAAAAAAATCTCAACATATATATACATCAATATAATTGAAAATAATTAAAGAATATGGGTGATTAATATATTTATACGTACCTGTTTATCTCTTAAACCATATGCTAAATCAATTTCCCTTGGTGTAACATTGGAATCTCCATTACGATGAGCTTCTTTAACCAATGAAGCCACACCTTCCCATGTTAATGCGTGACCAGATTGTTGATATCGTTCAATCCATACCATCATCCAATCAAGATTTTTGCAATGTACAAATGTAGTGCATCCCACTCTCGACCAATTGTATCAAAAAAATTTGAAATTCACAAACGACATATAATTAGTTAATTACCACGATATACAACCTTAATTTATAATTGATGTATATTGAAGATTAATAATTAAATAAGTACAATATACATAAAAACCAAATGTAAAATGTATTCTAATTAATCTTCATGACCATCTTATAATTACCTCACTTTCCTCGATCTACCTTTCCCCATCAAGTAATCCCCTTCGAATTTGTTAATGGAGTTGAGATCTTAAATGCGATCTACATGGATCTTTGTTGCAAACTTAGGAAGATATTCAGTAATGTACACCATGGTATGGTATACCATATATCCCTCCACCATAGAACCCTTAAGATGTGCTCTTTGTCTAACCAAAGCCTTCAAAAATTTCAAGTGTCTTTCAACCATCCACATTGACCTTGTGTGTATAGGTCCACACAATTCAATCTCCTCAACTTGGTGTATGAGGTAGTGTTCTTGTGCATTGAAAAATGTCGAAGGTGGACACTTTTGCATTTTACATATTAGACGAGAATTTTTCTCTTCCAATAATTTATATCTTCTTTATGGATTTCTTTAGATGATAGCCATCTACAAGTGATTCAAGGCACAAATATATTAACGAGATTTAACAAAAATATACAATATATTACATAACAAGTAAAACAAATGGCAATTATAAGATCTATACAACGAATTGAAAAAATATCGCTACTTACCTCATGTATTTTCTAAGATCATATATAACTTGCTTGACATTTTTGTTGAAGTTGTCTGGGAGAGATAGAGGTAGAACGTACTGCAACAATTATAAAATGATCTTTTCATTATTTTTCCAAAAGTAGTAAACATAATACACTGAAAATTACATGCAGTATACAAATATATATATATAATATGCCAGAATAATTACCTTAATGAAGGTATGCCAATCATGCGTTTTCATCCCTGACCCAAATTCACCTTTCTTTATTATGATATTGTTTATGTTCGCAACAAATCTTGTCGGAAATCAAATTTTTCGTATGACTTCTTTTATAGCATTGTTTTGCTACTTCGTTAATAACCAAGGAAGGGCACTTATATTAATTCGGTCTCCATCGCTATTTAATTGAATGAAATTTTTCATTGCATGATTGGCTTCCTGAATGTCACTACAAATTTTGACAATTTTTTCTTTGTCATGTCTTCCATCCAATATTTTTCATAATGTTTTTGTTATATTCTTTCTAATATGCATTGTATCAAACAAATGCACAATTTTTAGCTGCTCATAGTAAGGCAACCTACTAAATTGTCTAGGATAACTTTTCAGTCCCTATGGAAGCTGGCCACTAATGCCTTGATGACCTTCATGAAGCATATAAGTTAAACAAATTAACAACTACAATCATTGTCAATTACAGCATGAGAAAACACAACACAATATAAAAATATAAATTCCAAACATATCATATATGATAGATAAACAATTTGATCTGATGTATAACCTTGACGATTAATTCTATTATATTCCAACTTCCATAGGCAAGGTGTCATTCTTTGTGGTTTTGATGTAGTCTCTTCTTTCCCATTGAAAAGATGTTTTTAAGTAGTTCGATACTTATGATTTATGTGGAGGAAGTGTCTATACTCATCAAACACCTACTTTCTTAAACTTGTTGAATGACGAGATTTCATCTTTGGACCACAAATTGGACATGACAATTTTCCCTTTATTTGAAGACCTGCAAGATCATCTATAATTGGATTAAATATGTCAATTTTCATAATTATATATAATGAATATATTATTTTAAAAACATGCATGATATCTACTTCATAAAATTAAATATCGTTAAAGTGCAGTCAAACGTTATAACATGCCACAAAAATGTGTTAGCCCTAGGGCATTATGAATTGTCCATGCAAGCATTGCATGGAATTGAAATTGTCTTTGTCCTATTGATATAGAGATGTCGTACATAGTGACGCCATTCCATAACTTTAGTAACTCGTCGATAAGAGGCTTGATATATACATTCATATCTTTAACTTGGTAGTTAGTTGAATGAACATAAACATTACATAATTATTATAACCATTTTACTGCAATATATATAAATTAATGTACATGACTATTAAATGAAAAAAATATAAGTCATTATGCAACAAATAAGACAAATGAGATGCCAACAAATACCTGGAACAATCATTTCCAACATTATGTTCTCCCTCTTTATTGACATCCATGGAGGAATATTATTGTTAATAACAAAAACAGGCCATACCGAGTAAATAGATTTCAACTCTCCAAATGGATTGACACCATATGTTGTCAATGAAAGCCTAAGATTATGAGGTTCTTCTTTAAAGTGTGACCATTTTTCCTCCATGTGCCTAAATGCAGAATCATCTGCAAGCATTTGAAGAATGTCATCTCCACTTCTATTATGTGCATGGTAATCATAAATTGCACTAAGATTTTGCACCTAAATAATCATTGCATACGTGGAATAATGGGAATATAACAAAGAACCTTGTGAGGCACCTTTTTTATTAGTTGATTTATTTGATATCTACTGATATGACATTTTGGGCATTCTGTTGCAAATTCATGTTGTTTATGATATATAATATGATCATTGGGACATCCATCTATTGCTTGATACTCCATTCCAATATCTTTCATAATGTTAGATAAATCTCGATATGAGCGAGGTAAAATATTTGATGGTGGTAACAAAAATTCACTAATCAATCTACAACAAAAAATAATTTGTTAATATAAAGAATAGTATGGCACATATTTCATCATTTATTTACTAGTGATGAACTAACAACAATTAAAATAGATGAAAAAAGATGACATTTATGACATACCTTAACATCCGTGAGATTGCTATGTTGGATAAACCATTCATAACCTTCAAGTTCACCAACAACAATACAACAGAGAGAAGAGTTGTTTGGGAGCTTTCATAAAGGGGCTCGTATGCCTTTTCAAGTACAAGTAAATCATGAACATCATCAAATTCATCTCGATCATCATGATTGTGCCACTAAATGTGTCATGGATCAATGTATTGTACCATCATCTTCAATTGTATTTTTGGTGCATGATCATCTTCTTCCATAGGATTATTAACTTCATCTTCGATATTCATAGCTCTATGTTCCTCCACTTGCAAAACATTCCTTTGGGACGTGATAATCCATATCATGTGCCCTAGGGTGCCCCACCTTTATAATAATGATAGACACAAATAAACCATGATCATGATCAAGTGATTGTATATATATAATTTTAAAATGATATAAACATTTACAAATTCAATCAATATACACACATATAATGAAAAACTTACCAATGGATGATAATCATGCCCCCCTTCAACGTGACCATGTTGCCTACAATATTTCTCAGTTGTTGTGATTAAAAGTCTTCTCATTTTTAAGCCCTTGCAATTATTGCAAGGACAATAACATTTCCCATCACCCTTTCTTTTCAATCTAGCCCACAATCTATCAAGTGTCTCTTCATTTTGTTTTGGACTAATATTATCTGACATGATTTTTCTTTACCAAGCTTGAATATTTAGATGTTCAAAAAATATCAAACTCACACTCCAATAATTTTTAATCATAGACAGGTAACAAAATCTAATAATTTTGATATTTTACACCAAAAAAAATTGGCATGCAACCACCCCTGCAAAAGAGAAGATAGTCTGAAGTTAATGACCCCAAAAAACACTTTAAAATGCTAATTCCAAAACTTATTAAATTATGATTTTACTATGATTCCCAACCGTTGGACTCCTAAAATTAGAATATTGAACTTGCACAACAAAATCTGGAAATGAAATTCTGAAAATGCACAAGTCTAAAAATGAAATTTGATGAGATGTTGCTTTAAAATATGGTTTTCAAACCTAGAAGTACAAATCTAACTTCACAAATGAATTATGGAAAAAGACAATGACTACCCTCAACCTGGCAATAATAGAAAAACATGACTGTCACAATAAATAGTCGAACTCATTTTTATTTATGTCGGCCACAATTTGATTTTTGCATGTTTGTCAAAATTTTGACAAAAAAACTTAGTCAAAATTTTGATGAAAACTTAGGTTCGTCGAGATTTCAACGAACATCAGGGATAAAATTTAAAAGAAATGAAAATTACACATTAAATATCACAAGTACCTGACAATACATCTAATTATACATCTTTTGTCAAAAAAAATTGTCGGATTTTGCAGTCAAATGAATTAGTGTTTGTATAGAACATCACTGTTACAATGCTCTTCTACAACATACAATGAAATTCACACACACAGAACAATCCACTGCTCAATCAATCAATCCTCTACTCAAACCCGAACCGTTCTTCTTCTACAAGCGGTCTATTCATTCCCACAAGAGAACGATCACAACAGTTCAACTGTCAACCAATTCGCATTCTACTTCTCCCATTGGTTCAAGACAGACCACGTAGGATAGTCGTTTGGTCAAGCACTTCTCAAATGTATCGCTTATCGATGAGGCAACAGAATGTGTCTCACCGATTCCAAACTATCCATTGACCATCGCACACTCCACAACCTTCTACTAGTCTATCGCTCAGACATGAAAAAGTTTCCCCGACCACAGGGCCATCGGCATGACCAATGCTATCGGTGACAAACTAAGATATCATACTGATAGTTCAGGTCTCCCTGATGTCCCAAAGAACACCAAGACTGCATACATTGACAAGAGTCACACCGACATTCATCAGGAGAAGAACCATCGGCAAGAGTAATACTTTCAGCATCAGATCAAAAAGTATCATCGACAAACCAAGTCACCTCGATCACCTAATCGGCAGGAGTCACACCGATGTCCAGACCCATCGGCAAGATTAACACCATCGACAACAGTTTGAAATGTCAAACCGATAGTTCAAGACACCCCGACACGTCCATTGGCAAGAGTCTCCCTGATGATCTCCTTCGATCAGACTTCTACCATCGGAACGAGTTTGGAATCTCACTCTGATAGTTCAAGTCACCCTGATGACTTTCGTTGGCAAGACAAGTCCAAGGTCACACCGATCTAATCCCTTCAATACTTTAGAACCCAGTTGCTTATCAGTAAGACATTCCAAAGGTCTCACCGATTTTTTTCTTTTAGGAGTTCCATGTTAGTAAGCTTGCAACACTTTTTCCAACAATCTCCCACTTGACAAAGATCTTACTGACACCTCTAGAGCACAACAAAACTATTGAAATTCATGGGCACCAAGGCCCATCGAACTGGCACACCACCTGTACTTGTCTATGCTCATTGGTTTTGTCAATGCATCTACAACATTTTCCATACTATCCACTTTTTCTAAAGAGACCTTTCCATCCTTCACCATATCTTGTATAAAGTGATACTACACATCAATATGTTTCGTCCTGGCATGGAAAGTAGGATTTTTCGCCAGACAAATAGCACTCTGACTATCACAGTAAATTGTAATTTGTCCTGCATCAAACTCAATGTTAGAACACAAACGTTTTAACTAGATTGCTTCTTTATAGGCGTGTGTAGCTTCCATGTATTCTACCTCTGTAGTGGACAAAGAAACTATAGCCTGTCACTTACTCATCCAACTAACTGTACCACCATTCATCATGAAAATATATCCACTGGTGGATCTTTTGTTGTCAATTTCCCCTGCCCAATTAGAATCCACATACCCACGAATGTTGAGAGTCCTCTGTGATTCAACCAAATTTCCATGGTAACACAAAGCATATTTTGAAGTTCCCTTCAGATATCTAAACACTCTTTTCATAGCATCCCAATGTGTCCTTCCAAGATTCGCCAAAAAATGACTAAGTACTCCCACTGCTTGGGAAATGTCTGGTCTTGTACAGACCATTGCATACATTAAACTGCCAACTACAGTAGCATAAGGCACTCTGGTCATGTCCTCCATCTTAGTAGGAGATTTTGGACAATCTTCAACAGATAGCTTTGTTCCCTGCAAAACTAGAACTATCTGCTTGCAATCAGTCATACAAAATTTCTCCAGAATAGTATTAATATACTTACTATGGCTGAGCCAAAGTTTTCTACCCATTCTATCCCTGGTTATTTCCATTCCCAGAATATACCTAGCTGCACCAAGATCTTAAATTTTGAACTTTGCAGACAACTGATATTTTAGATCAGAAATCATTAACTTACTATTGCCTATGAACAACATATCATCAACATAGAGAGAAATAATAAGAACACGATCATTTTCAGCTTTGAAGTACACACAATGATTAGTTTTTTATCTTACAAATCCCAATGACAAAACAAACGTGTCAAACTTCTGGTACCACATTCTAGGAGATTGTTTTAATCCATACAGAGATTTTTTCAACTTGCAAACCAAATTTTATTTACCTTTTTCCACAAAGTGCTCAGGTTGGGATATATAAATTTCTTCTTCAAAATCACCATGAAGAAATGTTGTCTTCACATCCATCTATTCAATCTCTAAGTCATACGCTGTTGCAATTAACAAAAGAAATCTGATAGACGCCAGCTTAGCTATAGGAGAAAAAAATTATCCATAATCAATTCCCTCTACCTGGGAATAACCCTTCACAACCAACCTCGCCTTATACTTTTCAACAGTGCCATCCAGTCCTATTTTCTTTTTAAATACCCATTTGCAGCCAACAACTTTTTTTCCTTCAGGCAAGGGCACCAAACTCCAAGTGTCATTCTTTTCTAATGATGTCATTTCTTCATTCATGGCTTCCAACCAAGAGTTTGAATCAAGCATTCTAATTGCCTCTTTGACATTCCTACGCTCATCAGTGCTAGAAATTAAAGCATAGGCACAAGTAGAATCTAACATAGAGAACCCATACCTATCAGGTTGCTTTCTTTCACATGTTGACCTCCTCACGAGCTGAGGCTGAGGTTGTTGTTCTTCTTCAGAACTCTCAAAACTACTTGAGCTTTCCTCAGTTTCAGGTACATTTTGAATTTTGAATTCCTCTTTATCTGGTGTCGAAGGAATTTAAACCACATCATTTTTATTTTCTATTTTTTTCTCTGACTGCATATTCAAAATAGAAGGCTTTAGCTCACGAAAAATAACACTTATGTTGTACAAAACCTTCTTTGTATCAAGATTCCAAAGCTTGTATCATTTTATGCCAACACTATAGCTAATAAAAATACATTTAACAACCTTGTTCTCCAATTTAGATCTTTTTTCATTCAACACATATGCATATTCCTCACAGCCAAAGACTTGAATGTGTCTTAGAGAGGGCTTCTTTCCAGACCATGCTTCCAAAGGTGTTTTCTCAACAAGAGCAGAATTTGGAGAATAATTTATTAAATAACATGTTGTTGCAACTGCCTCAGCCTAGAACTTCTCCTCCAATCCAACATTGCTCAGCATATTTCGTGCTCCTTCCGTCATTATCCTGTTGAACCTTTCAGCAAGTCCATTTTCCTGCAGAGTGTAAGGTGTAGTTTTATGTCTTTTAATTCCATGATCTTTACAGTACCTTTTGAACTCATCAGAACAAAACTCACCACCATTGTCAGTCCTTAAACATTTTATTTTTCTTCTAGTCTGATTTTCCACAAGGTTTTTAAATTCCTTAAAACGACTAAATACTTCTGATTTACTTTTCAAAAAATAAACAAATGCCTTTCTTGAGTTATCATCAATGAACAATACACGATACATAATATCTTTATTTAGACAAAGAAGGAACATTTACTGGACCAAAAACATCATAATGAATGTAATCAAGTAAACCAAAAGATTTATGAGGACTGGATTAAAATGAAATACGGTGTTGTTTGCCATACATAAAATGTTCACAAAATTCGAATTCAAAGTTACAGTCATCAAGCCCCTCAACCAGGTTTTTAATTTTTAAAGTTTTTAAACCTTTTTCTCCAATGTGGCCAAGCCTATGATGCCAGAGCATAGTCTTTTATGCTGAAAGTTTAACTTCCATAGAGTTTACACTATCAGGAACTTTTTTCTCTTTCTTTCTATGAGTAGCCTTTTGTGACTTTGCAGAGACACTATTGCATTGAACAACAAGTGTGTCCAGCTTATACAAAGTACCAATATGAGCACCCCTAGCCAACACCATTGAGCCTCTAGTCATTTTATAGCCATTTCCCGAGAATGTGACTTGCACTCCAACATCGTTCAGCTTACTAACAAAAAGTAAATTTTGAGCCAAACCTGGTATATGCATTACATCATTGATTCCCTTAATTCTTCTATCACAGAACTGAATTCTAACTCTTCCATGACCAACTATTTCCAGAGATGAATCGCTTGCCAAATACACCCTTCCACTATCATATTTTTCATACTTAGTGAACTAATCTCTATGAGATGTCATGTGGAAAGATTCTCTAGAATCAATCAGCTAGACATCATCTGATGCTTGAGTTGTCAAGGTTGCAATGAAGGCATTTGCATCACTATGAGAAGAATCATTGTCAGAATTCTTCTTCTTCTTCTTTTTCTCCTCTTTGCAATCTTTTCGGACATGACCAGGCTGTCCACAATTCCAACACTTCACCTTGGACTTCTTTCCAGGAGAATTTGATCTCCCTTCTTATTTCAATTTTGACTTCTTGTCCTTCTTCTTGCCTTTTTCTTTCGATCTGCCTCGAACAGCAAGAGCCTC
The DNA here is from genome assembly GCA_007258455.2 of Sequoia sempervirens. Taxonomy (NCBI): domain Eukaryota; kingdom Viridiplantae; phylum Streptophyta; class Pinopsida; order Cupressales; family Cupressaceae; genus Sequoia; species Sequoia sempervirens. The sequence goes on from VDFB02281492.1 coordinate 448,567,429, forward strand.
CTTCACCATCTCAAAATATTTTCTTCTCATCTCTTCTGATAACAAAGAAGCAACAATGTCTTTCATCTTAAAAGTGGATGTCGTACTCCCAAGAATCTGGCAAAGAACATAACAATAGCATATAGCGATCTTCTTCATCAATCTTCACACCCATAGATTCTAACTAAGCAATCAACATGTTGAAAGAATTCAAATGATTAGTAACGGATGCTCCTTCCTGCATTTTCAAAGAGTACAACTTCTTCCTCAAGAACAAATTATTCACCAAGGACTTGCCCTAATAAATAGCTCCTAGTCTTTTCCACAAAGAAGATGCAGTCTTTTCTTCATGAACATTTAGAAGAACAGAGTCTTCCAAACAAAGCCTTATCAGCCCCTTTGATTTTCGATATGTGAGGTCCCAATCCTCTTGCTTCATGCATGTAGGTTTCGTTCCAGACACAGCAAGCCATAGATCATGATGAACAAACAGATCTTCCATTTTGAGTTTCCACAACTCAAAATTGTTGCCATTGAATTTCTCAATTTCAATCTTTCCTGATGTGCTTGCCATCTTAATCTGTAATTTAAATTACTAGACTTCTACAAGACTTCCACTTAATAGAATTGACACAAAAAACTCAACCTACCCACAAGGATAACACAACCGGCCAGGCTCTAATACCACTTGTAAGGAAAGCTAAGGTGCAGAACAAACTCTCCTAATGCCAAAACTTAGAGAAGAATGCGGATATGACTTTAAATTTTCTAATTATAGTTCAATAAGATACACATGAAAATAAATAATAGAATAGAGAAATGGACACATACACAATTGGACACCAGATTTACGTGGGAAAACCCTTACGGGAGAAAAACCCACCACACCAACTAAATCCTCTTTGTATTATAGTAAACAGAATTACATATAGAGATCAAACTTCACTTTCAGATGTCAACTTTACAACAACAACATTTCCCTGATCAACCTTTTACAAAAAATTACTGTTACAATGCTCTTCTACAACATACAATGAAATTCACACACACAGAACAATCCATTGCTCAATCGATCAATCCTCTACTCAAACTCGAACTGTTCTTCTTCTATAAGCGGTCTATTCATTCCCACAAGAGAACGGTCACAATAGTTCAACTGTCAACTGGTTCGCATTATGCTTCTCTCATTGGTTCAAGATAGACCACGTAGGACAATCATTTGGTCAAACGCTTCTCAAGTGTATCTCTTATCGGTGAGGTAACAGAATGTGTCTCACCGATGCCAAACTTTCCATTGACCATCGCACGCTCCATAGCCTTCTACTAGTCTATCACTCAGACATGATGAAGTTTCCCTTACCACAGGACCATTGACATCACCAATGCTATTGGCGACAAACTGGGATATCATACTGATAGTTCAAGTCTCCCCAATGTCCCAAAGAACACCAAGACCGCATACATCGTCAAGAGTCACACCAACATTCATCAAGAGAAGAACCATTGGTAAGAGTAATACTATCGACATCAGATTAGAAAGTCTCATCGACAAACCAAGTCACCCTGATCACCTCATCGGTAGGAGTCACACCGATGTCCAGACCCATCGGCAATATTAATACCATCGAAAATAGTTTGAAATGTCAAACCGATAGTTCAAGTCACCCCGACACGTCCATCGAAAAGAGTCTCCCCAATGATCTCCTTCGGCCAAACTTCTACCATTAGAACGAGTTTGGAATCTCACTCCGACAGTTCAAGTCACCCCGATGACTTTCGTTGGCAAGATAGGTCCAAGGTCACACTGATCTAATCCCTTCAATACTTTAGAACCCAACTGCTTATCGACAAGACATTCCAAAGGTCTCACCGATTTTTCTCTTTCAGGAGTTCCATGTCAGTAAGCTTGAGGCACTTTTTCCAACAACAAATCCTATCAATGTTATCTACAAGGAATGTCAAATTAGGAAGCAAGCAAGAAGAAGTTTCAAATTCAAGAATTAATCTACTACCCAACTATTGGAATTGGTACATACAGACCTTTGTGTACCTACTGGAGTAAGAATTTTTTAAGTAAATAAGTATTTCATGCTATTGATTGATGATTATTCTAGAATGACATGGGTTACTTTTCACAAAGAAAAATCAAAGGATCTAGATAAGTTTAAAGCATTCAAAGTTATGGTTGAGAATTAAATGGATATGAAAATCAAGTGTTTGAGGTCTGAAAGAGGTGGAGAGTTCACCTCCAATGAGTTTAACAATTTTTGTGAGAATCATGGAATAAAGAGACATTTATCTGCCCCTAGGACTTCATAGCAGAATGAAGTGGTTGAAAGAAAGAATAGAATTGTTCAAGAATATGTAAGAACAATGATGAAAGAGGAAAATCTACCGAAATTCTACTGAAGAGAAGCAATTCATACTGCTATCTACATTTTTAACAAAGTTCAAGCAAGAGAAAACTATGCAAAGACTCCTTATGAGTTATGGTATGAAAGGATTCCTATTGTTAAGTACTTCAAAGTGTTTGGAAGCAAGTGCTATATCAGAAGAGATGAAGAGAAATTAGGAAAGTTTGATACGAGATTTGATGAAGGTATCTTTCTTGGATATTCTACAAGAAGAAAAGCTTATTGACGTTACAACAATGCAAATGTCAAAGTGGATGAAGATTTATAGAAGAATTATGTGGTGATAAATGGATATGAATCAGAAGAGTCCTCCTACAAAGAAAATGACAGAGATGAAGGGAAGGAAAAGGAAGTTCAGATGGAAGAAGAAGAATCTCTGGAAAAGATCCCTAAGACTCCTAAGTATGTATAGAAGAATCATTCTAAGTTCAAATCATTAGTGACAAAAGAAAATGTATGTTGACAAGAAAAGCTGGTATGGTTGAAGAACACGTAAATCTATCTTTACTCTCTAATGTTGAACCAAAAATAGTGATTGAAGCATGCAAGGATGAGTATTGGATCAAGGCTATGGAAGAACTAATGAAAATTGAGAAGAACCAAACTTGGGAACTTGTCCTATTACTAGCAAACAAGAATGTGATTGGAACTAAGAGGGTATTCTGAAACAAATTTAATGAGAATGGATAAGTGGTAAGAAACAAGGCAAGGCTTGTGTATAATGGATACTCACAAGTATAAGGAATAGATTTTGAGGAGACATTTTCTTTGGTGGCAAGAATGGAAGCTATCAGGATGTTTTTGGCTTTTCCAACAAACAAATATTTCAAGGTTTATTAGATGGATGCGAATTTTTCTTTCTTGAATGATGAGTTGGAAGAAGAGGTATACATTGAACAACTGAAAGGATTTCAGTTATCAAGAAAATTGGATATGGTCTGCCGATTGAAGAAGGTATTATATGGATTGAAGGAATCTCCTAGAGCATAGTATGCAAGGTTGGATAAGTACTTGATATAGCATGGTTTTAGTAAAGGTACTATAGATATTAATTTTTACTTCAAAGTTGAAAAGGACCAAATCTTAATTATGGTTGTGCTGTTGATGATATAATCTTTGGAGGAAATGAAGCAATATGCAAGAAATTTGCAAAAGAGACGCATAAATAATTTGAGATTGTTATGTTTGGGGAGATGAATTTCTTCCTTGGGCTACAAATCAATCAGACAGAGAAAGGTATATTCATTTCACAATCAAAGTATGTTAAAGAAATGTTGAAGAATTTTGGAATGGAAGATTCTAAACCAGTATGTACACCTATGGTTATTGGTTGCAAGCTGAGTAAGAATGATGAATCTCCTAAGGCTGATCAGAGCAGGTATATATCAATGATTGGAGGACTACTATATCTAATTGCTACTAGATCAAATATCATGCATGTAGTTTATATTGTGGCTAGATTTCAAGAAGATCTCAGAGATTCACATATTGCAGCAGTGAAGAGGATATTTAGATACTTGAAGGGCGCTCCAAAACATGGTTTGTGGTATCGAAAGGATATTGATTTTTCTTTGAGTGCTTATATAGATGTTGATTGGGTAGAATTTTTTAGTGATAGTAATAGTATAAGTGGTGGTGCATTCTTTCTTGGATGCAAATTGATGTCTTGGTTGAGCAAGAAATAAGACTTAGTGTCTTTATCTACTACAAAGGAAGAATACATTGTAACAACATCTTGCTACACACAGGTGTTTTGGATGAGACAAACCTTGAAGGATATTAGACTGGTATACGATGAACCAATTTCTATTTTCTATGATAACACAAGTGCTATTAATATTTCAAATAATCTAGTGATGCACTCAAGGATAAAACATATCTTAATCCAATATCACTTTTTGAGAGACAAGGTTGCAGAGAATGAAGTGAAACTTGAGTATGTGCCTACATAGGATCATATTGCTAATATATTCACTAAGGATCTTCCTAAGGATACTTTTGAGAATCTTTGGGAGAAGTTAGGGGTTATTACCCCTCCTTTGAACTAGATGCATAAGGATATGCATCTTTTCAGTGGATTTCAAGATTCATTCTTTGTTCTAGATTGATGTTGGAGGCTACCTCTCAGGGGGAGTAGGTAGTAGCTTTGTTGGTTGTTGCAATCAGGGGGAGTAAGTGTTGATGCAGGTTGGTGTTGTCCTTTGTCATGTGTTGTGTGCTCCTAAGGGGGAGTATGCAGAGTAGTAAAGAGATAAAGTATGTATGATTGATGTCAAAGGGATAAAAAAATGAATATGTGTTGCCCTTTGCCATTGATGTCAAAGGGGGAGAGAAATCAATGTGAAAAATATTTAGTTGAGAAAGGGAGAGAGTAAAGTATGATGTAAGGGGGAGAAAGAAAGAATTGGTATGGAGCAGTATGTTGAGCTATTTGTTTTGTTGTTGATGGTTTTTCACATCATGTGTTGCCATCAATGACAAAGGGGGATATTGTTGCAAGTATGAGTAGTTGGTATTGTCATTTGATGTCAACAAGTTTGGGGGAGATTTTTTGTGTTGTCATTGATGACTAGTTGTGTTGATTCTTTGATTAGTTGCATTATGTTGTCATTAGTATGTGCTACTAGTGTCAACCTCTAGTGTTGCTTTGATAAGCTTTTGTTGGTAGATTTTGTTAGTTTAGTGATGATGAGGAAGTGTTGAAGACAAAAATGTCTCTGATGCTTGGTTTTCAAGTGCTCTTGACAAAATTTTGAATAAAAGAGGAAACAATGTGTTGCAGAAGTGTTTTGGTTTTTCTCTACATTTATTTTGTGTTAAAGATCTTCTTATGTGGTTTGGATATGTTGGTCAGAATTGTTTAGAGGTTCTATATTCAAAATTTTTTGGTTTGGATTATTGTGCAGAGAGAGTTGTGTTCACTCGTGTGTGAACTGTATGTTGTAGTGATGTTAGAGATAAATGGTTTTGCTCCACATTTCTTCACACTTTGGTTTTTGATCTTGTGATTTTGGAAGTGTGTTGATAATGATCATATTTACCTATAGTCAAAATTGTTTGTGGTTTGGTGCTCCGGAAGTTGGTTTCTTGAGTTAGTGTATGGAAGCTTGTCTGAGTGTACTGGGTGTGTACATTCTTCAGGTGAAATTTGTTGCAAAGGAATTTGTTGGATTTCAAGGTGTTTGTGGAATATTCTAGATTGTGTTCAAGTGATGTTTGGTGGACCCAGGAGTCATCTTTGGATTTGAGGAAGCATGTGCTCAAATATTAACACAAGTTCAGCCGACCTTGGGTGTTTACACTAATTTTGGATTTACTTCAATGATTGTGGAAGAGTGGCATAGCATGTATGAATGTATTTAGGCCTAAGTTAAAGTGTGGTGTGGTCCACCTTCATTCCCTTCCACTATGGGAATGTTTTGGTGCTGAACTAATTTGAATTTGCATGGTTGAGGTGCATAACTGACTTTGGAAAATGTTTTCAAGGTTGAAGATGGTATAAATAAGTGACTATTTGATGGAGAACTAAGTGTGCAAGTGTGTGATGTGAATTGTAGAGTTGTGAAGTGTGAATTTGTGAAGTGTAGTGCAAGCTTAATGAGTTAGACTACTAGAAGCAATGAGCAGAAGGCTTCTACAATCTTCAAAAGAATTGTGAATGTGTTGGTGATGTTGTGGTGGATTTCTCACTATAACACTCTTCTTCCTTCTTTTTTGTAATTTGGTAGTGAGCCCTCTAACAATGAGCCTTTTGTATTTGATGTTGCAACTAATTTATATTGTGAGCTAATCCTCATCGTGGTTTTTCCCTTGTTGGTTTTTTGACGTAAATTTGGTGTTCTATCATGAATGATGTTGATGTGTTTCAGTTTATGTTATTTATTTTCATTCTAAATCATTCTAATAGATTAAGGCTTAATTAAGTTGATGTGGATCTAAATGTTTATGAGGGTTTTGGATGTTTTAATAGACAACTAATTCACCCCCCTCTCAGTTTTCTTGTGTGCATTCAACAATTGGTATCAGAGAAAGGTTCCTTGGAAGAAAGCTTAACTACTTGAGGTAGATCTAGGATGACACACAAGAGGGATACACCTTTTTTTGATGGAACAGACTATGGATTTTGGAAGACAAGGATGGAAGGTTTGTTGGTATCTCTTGGATTTGGTGTTTGGAAGTCTGTTAAGACTGGATATACTATGCCTATTGGTGGTCTGAGTATTGATGATGAGATCAAGGCCTATGAAAACAATGGTAAAGCAAGGTATGCTCTTTTAAGTGGTCTTTCTAATACTGAACTTGTGAAATTTATGCATTTGAAATATGCTAAAACTATTTGGGAAAAGTTGGAAAGTATATATGAAGGAGATGTTAAGGTCAAGCAAGCTAAGATGCAAAATTTAAAGATCACATTTGAAAACCTGAGGATGTCTGAAGATGAAAATATTACAAGCTTCATGTAGAAGGTGGAAAAAGTTGTCAATTCCATTAGAGGTCTTGGTGGAAATCTTGAAGAAGAGGAAGTGGTAAAGAAGGTACTAAGAACTCTATCTAAATCTTATAGTCAGAAAGTTTATGCTATTGAGGAAGTTCAAGATTTAAGAAAATATTATAAAGATCGGTTGTATGGTGCTATATTTGCTTTTGAATTGAAAGAATTTGGTCCAAGCAATGCAAAAGTTGGGTCTGCTTTTAAGAGTGGCAAATCAAAAAATACTGAAGAATCAAATTAGGAGAATCTTGATGATGTTGAAGCAAACTTTGTTTGGAAAATGAAAAAAGGGTACTGGTAAATACAGAGGCAAGTTTTCTTTCAAATGTTTCAATTATGGTAAGATTGGTTATTATGCTTCAAGATGTCCAAGCAAAGCTTTAAATGACAAGAATGTAGAAAACAAAGGTAAAGCAATTAAGAAAATGTATTATGTTAGAGAAGATGCCAATATATCTAAGGATGAATCTGATTATGCAGATGATGAGGATAGTGAATGCTTGTTTATGGATATTAAATATGAAACTAATTCTGCCAACATTGGGAGATGTGTGAAGGAAAGTGCTCCAGAAGTAGGTAATAACACGGGAGGAACTATGGTGACTACTTTTCATGCTATAAAGGAAAATAACTATTGGGTTATTGATAATGGATTCTCAAATCATATGACTAGTGAAAAAAGTAAGTTTTTTAGAATTGAGAAATATGAAGAATGTCCAGTAAAGTTTGGTGATGATACATTTGCTAAGACATGTGGAAAAGGTTCAATTAGTTTTGATGGAAAGCATTTAATATAGATGATGTTCTTTATGTTAAGGGTTTGAGACATAACGTCTTAGGTGTTGGACAAATGTGGAGCAAAGGATATAATCTTATGTTTCAGGATGATGGATGTGAGATCGAAAAAGGCTTTGAAATTGTGGTTACTGATGGAAGAAGGATAGATGGAAACTTTTATCAGCTTAAAGGTGTTGATGGTCATTGCTTTATGACTCAGATTAATGAAATTTGGTAATGGCATAAGGATGTGTCACATTAATTTTGAAAACTTAGTGAGGATCAGTTCAATTCAAGTTGTGAAAGATATGCCAAGGATTACAAATCCTATCAATGTTGTCTAGAAGGAATGTCAAATTGGGAAGCAAAAAAAGAAGAAATTTTTCAAATTCAAGGAACAATCTACTACCTGATAGTTGGAACTGGTGCATATAGACCTTTGCGGTCCTAGTAGAGTAAAAAAATTTCAAGGTAATAGGTATTTCATGCTATTAATTGATGATTATTCTAGAATGACATGGGTTACTTTTCTCAAAGAAAAATCAGAAGCTTTGGATAATTTTAAAGCATTCAAATTCACCTCCAATTAGTTTAACAGTTTTTGTGAGAATCATGGAATAAAGAGACATGTATATGCCCCTAGGACTCCACAATAGAATGGAGTGGTTGAAAGAAAGAATATGACTATTCAGGAAGATGCAATAATAATGATGATGAAAGAGGAAAACCTACTAGAAGTGTACTGGAGAGAAGCAATTCATACTAATGTCTACATTTTTAACAAAGTTCAAGCAAGAGAAAACAGTGCAAAGACTCCCTATGAGTTGTCGTATGGAAGGATTCCTACTATCAAGTACTTCAGAGTGTTTGGAAGAAAGTGATATATCAAAAGAGATGAAGAGAACTTAGGAAGGTTTGATACAATATTGATGAAAGTATCTTTCTCAGATATTCTACAAGAAGCAAAGCTTATCTATGTTACAATAAGAGGTTGATTAAGTCTAAATGTTTCATATGCTAGTGTATATGAATTCATATACATATGTAATGATTTGTTATACAAAATTTTTGTATAACTGATGGTTGTGTAACTGACATGTAATAGATGATATACTGATTTATAATTTATTCCATGATCCATTAATAATATATCAAGCCTAAATTTTTCGTATGCTAGTGTATTACGAAGTCATATATATGTAATGATTTGTTATACAAAATCTTCGTATAACTAATGGTTGTGTAACTGACATGTAACAGATGAGTTACTAATTTATAATTTATTCCATGATCCATAATTTAATGACTACATGACTACTTATTGCATAACTAATGGATAACTAATTCATTCCTATAAACTAGCATATAATTGCTAGATGCAAAATTGATGCTTTGTTGATTTATTTCCATGTTGCTAGAAGAAATCAAGTTCACACACCTTGTCTTTGCTTCCACATTTTAGGGCATGTTTTGCATGTTAAATGATGACTATAGTGATAGTTGGGCTAGTTGAAAGAGCAAGAAGAATTGCTCTTTTAAAGACCATTAAAGTTATTGTTTTAAAGGAGACAACTAACTCTAAGTCGTCACATGGAGGGAGTCGGTTCTACTTGGCTCTTAATTTGGGTTCCTCATTCAAGAATACCATCCTTGGTTACTTCAAAGACATCAACATTTGGCCTTTTGGATTTTGGATGACTGCAAAGTTTGATACATTGGCTTTGATTATATTCCTTGTAGGAACACCTTCTTATAGACATTTTAGGACTAGAGGTAACCCCATACCTCGTGTTGCTCAATTTTTTGCTGATGCATCTAGGAAATGGAATGTAAGGGCTCCCTCAGAGTTGACAAACCTTTTGAGATGTGAAAAAAGGGTCTGCAATGACAAGGAAGATATTACATAGCCAAGAATTTGAGGTTCTTGTGGGTACAAGTTATGGGAATCCAATGGGTTGCTAATCACACAGTGAGATGAAGCAAAGGAAAATATGGTAAGAGATGGTCATCCATATCACTTGATTAGGTTATTATAAATTCCACAATGATTGCGTATAGATAAATAATGAGAGCAATACTTGCTAAATATTCAATGTAATGAAAGGTTGATAATATTTATTATGTTAGATGAATTTTTTATCAGATTCCATCAAGCTCCCATGATAAATTTAATTTGCATAATATGTGGCATGATTATGTTTTTGGATTATAATGTGTCAATAGAACCAATTAGTCTATCTCGATATTGTGATTTCATTTCTCCTTTTTTAAGTCTAACCATGATTTTCAAAAAAAATTATTTATCTAACTTAAGATTATAATGTATCAAGCAAATGTTATGTTTTCGTGAATCTCGTGTATTGGAAACAATCTTTTGTAAGTTTAAGTGTATGTGGTCGAAATTTGGAATTTGTGTCGTGTCCTTAGCTGTGTTTTTGGTAGAGTATTTTGGTTTATGTTTTCATGAAGCTCATGTATTGGAAACAATATTTTGTGAGTAAGTTAAGTGTATGTGGTCAAATTTTGGAATTTGTGTCATATGTCCTTAGCTACATTTTTGGTAAAGTATTTTGGTTTATGTTTTCGTGAAGCTCGTGTATTGGAAACAATCTTTTTGTGAGTAAGTGTATATGGTTGAAATTTG
>VDFB02281492.1:448580234-448652318 GCA_007258455.2 Sequoia sempervirens
ACCAATCAAAAATAAGAATTTTTTTTGGAAAAAAATAAAATTCAATTTTATAAAGTGAACTTGCAAAACCAATCAAAAAGAAGAATTTTTTTGGAAAAAAATAAAATTCAATTTTATAAAGTGAACTTGCAAAATATTTATTTTTATAAATTATAAAAATTATTTCTCATCAATATGATTGGCTAAGAATTTTTGTGTGTTATTGGAGGATTTTTAGAAAAAGTAAAAATAAACTATTATTTTGCCTATTTTTTGGAATATGAATTATTGTTTTGGCTATTTTTTAGAACTAAGAACTATTATTTGGCCTATTTTTTAGAAACTCAACTAGAAACCAAATAGAACTTTTTAGTTCCTACCAAGGAACTATAGGCACGCCTCTTCCTTAACTAGTTATTAATGTTTTGAACTTCAACCAATCAAAATTGATTATTTTCCTTTATACATTATATTTAAATTTTTTTCTAAAGTTAAATGCATGTTTTTTAACTTTTCTAATTTTTAAAATTATTTCTCTTGAATATTATTGGCTCAAAACTTTTGAGCGATAAGGGCGATTTTCCCGGATCCATTATCAAAGTTGCGATTATAGTGGGAGATGGAAAGGGCAGGAGAAAATTAAAATTACTTTTAACTTAACTATTCTCTTTACATTTGTAATCTAAATTTAACTAAGTCTAAATGCTAATAAATTCCCCTATACTAATTTCTTAAATATTCTATGTAATTTAAATTATATAGGTTAATTATTCAATTTGTTTATGCAATACAAACCTTGTTAATTCTTGATATTAATAAATTCAACTATGCTAATTTTTTGAAGATTATTTTTTTGTTAAATAAATTTATCTATACATTCAAACTATATTTTTTAAGATTAATTTTTGGTTATATTAATTTTCATTTGCCTTTGATAAATTAAAATATATTTCTTGAAATCTATTTTTATAATATAAAATCAATTAATACTAATATCTTTTCAAATTTGATAAATTGAACTAATCTAATTTTCTTTAAAAAAAATACAATATGAAAATAATTAATTTCTGGATAGTTTTAATCTAATTACTTTTATAATAATTTGATTATTTTAATAATTAAAATATATTATTTTTGCTAATACTAAATTAAATGCTAAATTAGTTTGATCTATTTTATTTAAAAAATAAATTTACTAAATCTATTTACTTTGTCAATAAATAATAAATCCCTTTATAAAATAAAATTTTAACTAATATACTTTTACATCTAGATAAATAAAATCTGTCTAAATAAATCATTCAATTTTAAATTTTTTGGTTATAAAAACAAGCACTTTGTATTTTAAATTTTATTTCCTACAAATTCTTTAATTTAAAAAAAACTTTAAAAAATTGTTTTTCTTATCATAAGATGGGTTGTTAAAAGTTTTCATTAAAATAAAAAAATTAACTAAATCTTTTTCCTTATTCATTTAATTTAAGTATCATTCTAAAGTTTATTGATCTATTATCAAAGATTTCTTAAAAAAACAACCATTTTTTTTTCCTTATTTTCTATTACAATTGTAAACTTATGATTTTTTCTAGTTATTATTTTAAATTTCTTTTTTGAAATTTTAATATAAGCTTCTATTTAAATTCTTAATTTGTGGTTTTCAAAAGGTTTTTTTTAGCATGATAAGGCTTTTATCTAAATTCTTAATTTATTATTTTAAAGGGAAATTTAATTAACATACAAAATGATACATATTTGGTTTTATCTATAAATTAAATATGGTTCTCAATCATTTTAAATAAAAATTTCTAGTTTTCAAATAATTTTTCTCATAACATGGATACAAAAAATTATCTCACAAATCTCGGGCTCCATGGAAAATGTGGCCAGTTAATTCAAACCATTTAGTTAAATTCTCAATGATTTGGCAGTTATTTATTTTTAATGGTTTTGGTTATGTCAACTACATTTTTCTCTCAAATTTATTGTTACTTCATTGTAACCTTTTTACTTATTTTGACATCAATTCCCTTTTTTGGCATAGAAGCTTTTTTTTACTCTTGAGTTCTTTAAAATTTAATTTATTTTTTGTTGTCATTTCCATTCTTTTTGTTTCAAAGGTGGAATAATGGATGAGAATCATGGCTTTTATTTTCATTGTTTAAATTTGGTGCTTAATAATTAAAATAGTTTTTTCTTAAATTCTCTTTACATTTCATTTTTTGTGTTTTCCCATTATTTTTGTTGGAGTATTTACATGGATAGTTTCCAGTAGAAATCATTTTTTTAATTTCACTGCACTTGAAAGTAGATAGTGGCTTATCATCAATTGACTAGTAGGATGGATGAATCATGCCTTTTCCCTTTTTATCCTTTTCCACCCATGTATGATATTAGAAAGATGGCAGGAAAAAAAATCTATGTTTCTTTTAAATAAAATTTTAAAAATCTTAATTTTTTTCTTCATACATTGGCTAGGCCCAATGAGTTAGTTTTTTTGCTCTCTGAATTCATAGTATAAATTTGCATGAATAGAAAGGAAGATTAGAAGTAGGTTTGAAAATTGTTTGCTTCCTCCCAAAAAATTGCATGAATATAAATGAAGATTAGAAGTAGGTTTGAAAATTGTCTGCTTCCTCCCAATTCAGCATGTCTATACTTTTTTGAATCTAAATATAGATGGTGTGGTAAACAAATGGATATGTTTTTATGAAGGGAATACTTTTTGGGAAGTGAGGAGTGATTGCTATAATTAGGGATTCAGGGGAAATTTTTCTATTTATCAAACTAAGATGTAGTGTAATTTAGTATGCATGAATATTGGCGGGAAGAGGGTGGGGTGTCTTCTTTATGAATATTGGCAAGAATGGGGTGGGGTATCTTCTTTCCTTTCTTTCTGCTTTTGGCATGCTAGAAACTAACATCTCTAGATACTAGAGACAAGGAATATATCAATTTCAATCCAATTTGCATGAATTTTGTTGGAGCTTGAAGACATGGTTTGCATCATCAATATTTTTGAGTTGGGAAAGGTAGTTCAGGACAGGAGAAAGCCAATCAAGTTATATTTGCTTTTATAGTTTGGTTTTTGTTGATATAAGAAAAATAAATAATGAGAGTCTAAAAATATTGAGCTAGCCTGATTCTACCCTCATTCATCTACCCCTTAGATAAACTAATTTATAGTCTCATTGCATGATTTGGCTCTAATATATGCCAAATATTTCAAATATTTCTTGTGGTTGGGATGACCAAAGGGGCATAAAGTCTTGTTTTAATGGTTTGCCAATTCAATATTTTGTTACCTATTATTTGGCATCAAGGCCACCATAGACTTGCTAAGAGTACATTGCATGTTCCGGCATGAACTTGAAGTTCTAATGACCTCCAAGAAGATTCTCATGTGCCTCTTGAAGTACATTCCCAATCTCTTACCGCACCACACACTTAAATACCTGGTTGGGCCCCAGCTTGAACAACAATCCATTGATCAGCTGGAAAGCCTTGGTTTCCCATGCTAACCTTTAGTGGTTTCTTGCTTGTAATTCAGGTATATTAAATGAGGTTCGATTAATACTTGACAGAAAATAGTGATCAACATTAATTAGAAAGATGCAAAAATAAATATTGATAGAGGGAATCCATTCATATTTTTGCTCATCAGTTTCTAAACTTATTGAGTTTTGCAGACATTAGGCACCTATAAGAGGACTTAGGACTATATGCTTTCATTTTCATTTGTGTAGAAAATTGTAACATTTAAGCAGGGTGGTTATACATGACTTTATGTACAATGAAAGTTCTAAAGATCTTTGCTCTTTTAAAGAGGATTTTTTATCATATATGTTGAATGGTTAAGGAAATATTTGAACTTATAAATATTTAAATAATGCTGACAACATGTAAATTGTGTTTTCTTCATGGCCTAAAAGCACAACCAGAGCATCTCATAATTTTGAAGTGAGCAAAATTCTTTTGTTATAAGGGTCATTTTCTAATGAAAGACAAAATTGACTCTATCAATGATCAAATTCCTAAAACTATTCTAAAACTTTCTGGCAGGAACTTCGCTGCTTGCAGCTCTTGTTTTCATTGGTAAACATGTTTTAATATGTAAATGCAAACTTATTTAACACTGTACGCCTATTACCAAAAATGTCATTGTCAACCCGTCCATTGCGTAAAATAATTAAAAATCATTGGCTTCCCTATCTACGGAATTAATATAGAGTGTCAGTTAACCATAGAATACACAATAAAGAGAATTTTGTGAGGAATTAATATAGACTCAAAGAATAATCTTTATTATCTACTTAGGTATCTCCAGTGAAGCATTAATATTTTTAAAAATAGTTCTATTGTGATAAATATTTTTCAATAAAATTAATATGCATTAATAAAATTACTTAACAATTAAATTGTTTTTAAAAATAGTTTATTTATTTGATAGAAATATTTTAAAATGGTTTTGATTTTTATTGTCAATAATTTAAAATTATTTAATTATATTTTAATGAAATATATAATATATTATTAAAAGATTATAATATAAATTATTCTATAAATAAAAAATAAATTTAAATGATTTTTTAAAAAATGTTGAATAAGATGACTCGCGTGTAACATTTATTTGGAATGGCCACCTGAAGCATTTAAGTACATATATTCATGTGAGTAATTTAAAATGCTTTTACATTTTGATTTTTACTCTCTCTACTATTAGATTTTGATTATAGGGAAGTGACTAATCCTTTTCTTAATATTATTTTGGATGTCTGTTTTATTAAGAAAAGTGGGTTAAAGAGGAAGTTATATATTTTTCCATCGGCTAAACCCTTGCATTATTTTGGATGCCCATTTTATTAAGAAAAGTGGGTTAAAGAGGAAGTTATTTATTTTTCTATCGGCTAAACCCTTGCATTATTTTGGATGCCCATTTTATTAAGAAAAATGGGTTAAAGAGGAAGTTATATATTTTTCTATTGGCTAAACCCTTGCACCCCCCAATGCAAGTGCTAGTAAATATAAACAGGATTGTATGATTCTACCCCAATGCAAGTGCTAGTAAATATAAACAGGATTGTATGATTCTAAATTTTATAAACAAATTATCAAGCACGTGAACAAGGACCAATGAGAACAATCGAAATGGTGAAATGGTAATGACATGTCTCCCTTTTCTATATTATTATATATTAATTTACGAATTATTTATGATATAGTCTACTCTAGCTTTGAAATTACCAACAAATATTTTGTTTTATTAGTGGGCCAATTTGTTTTTATGTTAACTAATAATGTTATAGTTACAAGGTTGGGAGCATGACAGTTGTTAAGGAAAATCTCAATAAGTAAATAAGCTTTTAAGTTAATAATAGTGTTGTATTATATAAAAGTTGGATTATGATTATTTTAAAATTAATTTTAGTAATGAAGTAATTTTTTATTTGGATATATCTTAAAAATTAAGTTTAAGTGAGTATTTTTGTTGTAAGGGATTTAAGTAAGTAGGGTATATTTTTATAAATGATGTGACTTAAAAAAGTGTAATTCTTATATTAGAATGGAGTAAATTCCTTTTACTATAAAAATTAAATTCATATTTTCTTAATATGAAGGTCCTACAAAATTTCATGTAACTGATGCATGTTCTTATAGTATGTTGAGCTTTTTCTGAAATCAATAATCCTTCTCTTCTCCAATGTTATATGACCTAGCCAAGCTTGGCTACATTCAACCATTGTTTATATAACTTCCATCATTATTGCTCCAAGTTATAAAATTTGCATGAAATTCTTATTATTTATGACAATTATAGATTTACTTTTTTATATTTCACATAAATTATAACATACATATTGTTATTTAACAAAACTATTATATGATTTTTATGTTTAAATAATTATTATTTAATTCTTTCATATATTTATACTATATAATCATTTCATTTTATTTATATTTTATTTAATATAAAATAATTTAAAAAAAAAAATTTAAATTTATATTATATAATCAATAAGTATTATTTAATATACTATAATAAATTTATAGTGTATTATACATATTATTATGTAACATAATTATTATATAAATTTTATATTTTTATAATTATCATTTTTTTCTTTTAATTATATTATATTATCATTTGATTTTTTTTATATTTATAATATCTTTATAATACTCAAAACTTACATTTATTTTTATTCAATTTAAAATACTATAAAGGCAAGTACTAGCCACTACATGGCACTTGTTTTTATATGAATAATAAGTGTTAGTATCTTAAAATATTACAAATACATAAATAGACAAGTAAATTGATTAAAAAGACAAATCTATTTTATCTAGTTAAAAAGTTATTTTACTTTATTTTAAAATTATTTTATTTATTACACATAAATTTTTGTTTTTATTTAAGAATTATTTTATTTTATCTATACTTGTTCTATTTTTAAAAAAAATTAATTATATTTTTACAAAAGTCATGTTAATTATTTTGTTTTGTTTTTACTTTCAAAAGTGTAGTATATCTTATAAACTCATGTTACTTTTTTTCATTTTTAATTATAAATATCTTTTAAAATTATAACATCAGCCCTAAATAATTTCAAACCATCCTTACTCTAAATAAGTTTTTTATTTTATTTATATAAGAGCTTTTTAATTTACTCTAAATCTATTAATTATTTAATATTTTCAATAGTAGTTTAGGATGGCAGAAGCTATTCTCCCTACAAAAACACGTCTTAGACATGATAATTATGCCCCATCCCTCATAAGATAGCATGATGACAAGATAATATTGATAGACAAACATTTAGACTTGTGTCGTTATCGATTACCGTCACCTGGCCCCTTACGTAAAAAAATTCATTTCATGAGAAGATTGATGTGGCAACGTATGTCAACATGCTTTGAAAAGCCAAAAAGATTGCCATTTTGGTCATTATGGAACCTAGGGAACTTGCAAGGGAGTTGCAAGCGTGTGGAGGAAGAAACAAAGCCGATTTTTGTATTGCAGACATTTCGAAAGGGAAACAATAGTGGACAGTTAGTAGGTATGTATATCTGCCACAAATATTTTCCATTTTTCCATTCTACATACAAACTGTGAAGAAGCAAATGGAGGGTGGGTTGCAAAAAATACTTTTAATTTAGATTCAGTAGGGTTTCAAAGTCTGTTGGTAAATGCCATTTGGAATTTCAATTCAAGAGAAGATTGACATGGCCACACTTGGTGGCATTATTTTTTAAAATAATTTTTTGAAAATCCGAAAAGCATGTCATTTTGGTAATTACAAAAGCTTCGTTGAAACTCGCAAGAGCTTGCAAGGGAGTTGCATGCGTTTGGAGGAAGAAGTAGAACCGGTTTCTATGTTGCAGAAATTTGAAAGGGGGAGTGATAGCGGGTAGTTAGCGGTATGTATATTTTCTACAAAAGTTTGCAGTTTTTCCATTCTACATATAGATTGTGAAGAAGTGATGGAGGGAAGATTGTGAAAAGGGGTTTTAATTTATATTCAGTAGAGTTTCAAAGTCTATTGGTAAATTCCATTTGGTGGCCTTAGGTATACAACTTTCTAAGGAGAACAACTAGTGTCATACCCAACATAAAGTCCCAAAGCTATTTTTGTGCTTTTATGTTGAGGGTTTTTTAATTTTGTGAATTTTATGCACACTGTCTATGTGTAGGCAATATGAATATTTAGCACACACAATTGGAAATGGTGTGTTGGGGTTTTGTTTTTTGTGGTAGAATGTATATAGTTACTACATTAATTAACTGTTGTTGATAGTTTCCCATTTTTGCTAATTATATGTTGCACTTGTATTCTGGGCTTTGTGGGGTGCAATATAAAAATTTAGCACACATTAATGAAGGTTGAAATCAATAAACTGAGGTTTTGTACTTTGTGGTAAAATGTGAATAACTCAGCTTCTAAAAGTCCTTCCTTAATTGTAATTCATAGTTTTCCCAAGTCCTTATTGAATATGTAGAAAAGAAATGTTGGGAAATGTGAGAATAGATGGCTACAAGTTAACTTATTCTCACCACTAGCCACACCATGTTTTTTAAGGTGCAATTCACAAGGTACCCAAACCAAGGGTTTTTAACTATGTATATGTAGGTGTGTAATTCAAATAGTAAAAGAATTGGAAAAAAAACACTTTTGTACAATACAGGATACAAAGCATGTTTTTTTGGTACCTTGTGAAGTGCATGTTGCAAAACAAATCTTTTTGAAAGTGGAATATCTCATACCCAAACATAGTGTAATCAAGTCATCAATAATATGTGCTAAATCTTCATATAGCCCACAAAAGAGAATGGGGTGAACATAATTATCACAATTTTAGAAAAGTCTAAAAACAAATTACAACCAATGTGTTTTGGAAACCTTGTCGAATGTAGGTTACAAAACACTGCATGTTTTGAAATCTATAGTTTATCATACCCAACACACAATTTTCAACTGATGTTTTTATTTGAAATGTAGACAAGACATATGTATAGTTATCAATGCATTACAACAAATAGGCCATTTTCAAACATGTCTTTGTTAACCTGTATTCTATATAATGGGGCAATCTTCATAGTACACACTCTGCAAAACACACTATGTTCTAAGTTGTAGTTCACAACAACGCCAACCCTTGTGGTTATGATTTGTGTATATCCAAGAAAAGCTCCATCCCATTAGCCAATTCATTATTTGAACCCACCGTGTTGGTGGGCCCTACAACAATCATTTTTTTATGACATGTGTTTGTATGTTATGATGCCTTTTGAATGTTATCATGCCTTTTGTATGTTATGATGCCTTTGACATGTATTTTTGTAGGGTGAATAGTCGCATTTTTCAATAATATATGCTAAATCTTCATATGGCCCACAAAGAGAATGGGGTAAACATGAGTATCGTAAATTTGAAAAACCCTAAAAATGAATTACAACCAATGTGTTTAAGCTGCAGTTCACAACAACGCCAACCCTTGTGGTTATAATCTATGTATATCTAGGAAAAGCTCCATCATGTTATTTAATTCATCATTTGAACCCACCATGTTGGCATTCCCTACAACAATCATTTTCTATCATGTTATGTATGTTATCATGCCATTTTGTATGTTATGATACCTTTGACAAGCATTTTTGTAGGGTGAATAGCCCTATCTGTCAATAATATGTGCTAAATATTCATATGGCCCACAAACAGATCAAGGTAAACATGAGTATTGTAAATTTGGAAAACCTTGAAAATGAATTACAACCAATGTGTTTTGGAAACCTTGTCAAATGCGGGTTACAAAATACGACAAGTTTTGAAACCTATACTTTGCCATACCCAACACACAATTGTCAAGTGATTTTGTTATTTGAAATGTAGACAAGATATACGTATAGTTATGGATGCATTATGACAAATAGGACCTTTCCAAACATGCTCTCTTTGTTAACTTGGACTTTATATAATGGGGCAACCTTCAAAGTACACACTGTGCAAAACACACAATGTTTTAAGTTGTTCACAATGATACCAACACCTATGGATATCATCCATCTATATCCATGTTTGCAATTCAAATAGAAAAAACATCATTGTTTCTATTACTAGTAAAATATAAAACACTTATCATCGAATGAGGAGTGAGAGCATAATGTGTTTTGGAAAACCTGTCAAATGTAGGTTACAAAAACATGCCATGTTTTGAAACCTACAATTTCTCATACCCAACACATAATTGTCAAATGCTATTGTCACAATACATACCTATATTTAAGGATGTATTATAACAAATAGGACCTTTCCAAATATGCTCTCGTTGGTAACATGCACTTTATAGAATGGGGCAACCTTCATAGTGCACATTGTGCAAAACACACAGCGTGTTTCAAGCTACAATTCACAACAATGCCAACTTGTGTGCTTATAATGCATGTATATCTAGGTCTGCAATTCAAATAGGAAAAACACCATTAATTCTAGTATTGGAATAATATAGTACACTTATCCTCAGTTGGATATGTAAACCATGGTGTGTTTTGGAAACTTTATCAAATTCAAGTTACAAAATACACCATGTTTTGAAACCTACAATTTCTCATATTCAACTCACAGTTGTCAAATGCAGTTTTCATTTCATATGTACATAGAAATGTATGAACACAAATAATCTCCCTAAAAAGTGCATTTGAAAGGCATCATAACATACAAAAAGGCATGAGAACATACATAACATGATATAAAATGGTAGTTGTAGGGTCCGCCAAGATGAGCAACATGATGGTAGTCGATAACAGCATGGGGCTAAATGCCCAACTGTCATACTCCTCTCGTCTTATTTTTATGTTTCAATGAAGCTTTCATAATGACCAAAATGGTGTCTTGGCTTTTCAAAACATGATTTTTAAAAGATGTTGACATACTCCACCATATCATTCTCCCACAATGAACTGAAATTTTTGATGTACATGGCTAGGTGACAGTAATCAATAATGCACAAGGCTAAATGTTTGTCCATCAGTCTTATCTTGTCATCATTCCATTGAATGGGGGGATGGGGCATAATGGTATCATGTCTAAGACATGTGTTTTGGTAGGGAGAATAGTCTATGCCCATGTATAGTTATGGATTTATTATAACAAAAATAACCTTTCCAAACATGTTGTCTTTGTTAAGTTGCACTTAATATAATGGGGCAACCTTCACTGCACACGCTATGCAAAACACACTGTGTATTTTATGTTGCAACTCACAACAATTCCAATCCCTATTGTTATCATCCATGTATATCTAGGTCTGCAATTCAAATAGCAACAACATCATAATTGATGGTACTAGGAAAATGCAATACACCTTGTTAGATGACGTTACAAAACACACCATCTTTTGAAATGCACAATTTTGCATACCCACACATAGTTGTCAAATGTTATTGTCATTTGAAATGTGTTGTACCCAAAATAAGTTTTTGCTTCGAAAAGACATTTTTCTTAAAATGATCTAAATCATGTAAAAATGTTGTAAAAAGTATGTTTTAGGTCAAACAAAACATAGGATTTTTGTAGGTTTTTGTCAAGGAAGATACCTGCAAAATTCTGAAATTTTGAAAATTAGGATTTCAAACCCCTAAAAATAGGACCTTTCTGGAATTGATTGAAAATTATTTTGATAGAATGAATTGACTTCACGATCACACTGGTCAAGTCAAAATCACCAGAAAGTTTGTTTTACTTTGGTGGGTCTATTTTTATTTTTCAGGCTGAAAGCTAAGACCTTTGTAGTCATTAATGGCAGAATGGCCAGTACCAGGTGCTGAAATCTAAGCTTCAAAAGCTTTGATGAAGAATCCATGGAAAAAATGCTTGAAAAGATGCTCTGTGACGGAGGGGATTTTCAAAAGTGAAAAATGCTGAAAATTGGCTAAGTTTGGAGAATGCACACCTTGCTACCAAGAGGAGGCTATGCAGTCAAATGCCTTAGTCATTTTTCCAACATCTGTACACACAACATGATGGAGTTGTTTTCTAGGATGCATGCATCCACATCGTCAACGACAATGATCAAATCAATCACGATACATGACGGACGCAAGGTGTGGAGAGATGAATATTTTTAAGGGAAATGATGGAACTGCACCTAAAAGCACCTTTGCTGGCCAGGGGAACCCTTGAATTCAAAGGGGAAAAGAAAGTCATCAACTTTCACCAAGGCAGTCATCTCCTTTGTGTTTCTACTGGCTTTTCGGCACATCGTCAAACAAGGTCACTTAATTCATCAATCACCGGCGAATGTAAGCAAAGTCAATAGATGATGCAAGCAAACACTATCATAAATGGTAGTTAAACATGAGAAAAAGTGCCCCTGCTAACCAAGGGCGCCATTGAATTAGATGATCCAGATGTCACTTTTGAATGAACTTGTCTTCAAGTGACCTCCCTAGCATCAGCTATGTTCTGCAACGAACCTTTTCGCCAGCCTGCGAAACATCAAATGATGACAGATGTTAATCATTAAAGCATGCAAAATGGAAATTGAATTAGTGCATATCAAGAGAAAAGCGCCCCTATTGGCCAAGGGCACCCTTCATTTTGAGTCACCTGATGAGGTTTTCAACAACTACTTTCTACAAGGAATTTGTTCAACACTCTCTCAGCTTTGTGATCAATCTAGTTGCGCGTTCGCAAGAATTGTCAAGCATTCATAGGAAAAGATCAAGTAGAAAACACCAGAGGTGAAGGCAGAATGAAGAACATGGAGAAATTGAACAAGTGTCAAGGAAAATGCATCTTCCTATAAATAGGCACCCAACTTTTTGGGCAATCAAATGCAGTATGTGAGCTTAGTAACCTCCAGGATGACCTCCTCTATTTTGATCAATCTCAACAATGACACCGTCAATGAAGACAACAAACAAATCAAATATCTGACAACAAAGATCAAATTGAGGTAGTTCGTGAAAGTTTGCAACATGAAAATAACTAGTCAAAACGTCAAAGGCGCCCTTGTAGGCCAGGGGCGCCTATGATTTTAAGGCATCTAAATCAACTTTCAAGATTCATAAAGCTAGTCATCCTTTCCAGGACTAAATTGGTTATCCATCCCATATTTTAGCAAGGTCACTAGACTCATTAGTCATTGATGATCTCATATTAGAGCACGGAGGGTCAAACTGGGTGGAATTGAAGAAAACTCAAGAAATTGGCTAAGTCTGGTGAAAAATGCACCATCTTGGGAAAAGATGCCCAAGAATCATAGGCATCAGACTCAGGTTTTGAGCTTTGCAGCTCCCAGGCATAGTTCATCAGAGTTGTTCCATCTCAACAATGGATCTATCAGCAACACCTCAAGATCAACTGAGCAATTGGGATCAAGGATCGAACAGAGGCACTTCACCATGAAAAAGAGTGAAGTATCTTCAACTCCTCAACTTGGATGCCTAAAAGTCAACATAGATCTAGTTGACTAAAGTTAAGATATTTTTGAAGCCTTTCTATGTCTAAAACGTTGCCAAATTGGTGGAAATCAGTGTTGTGAACTCCAGATCAGGCAAAAAGACTCCATCATGTGTTGGCGCCCAAACTTGATGCATTCAACATCAATCAATATGTATCAAGCTTAGGCATCATTATTCATTGTTTTTCTTTGCAAGTTGGAGCTCAAGAACAGTCATTTTCTCTCTAAGACATCTTTTGAAGATCTGATAAAGGGGGTTTTCATCGTTCTTCATGTTTTTGAAGATTAGTTGCAGAAAAGGACAATTTATCAGGGGTTTCATCAAAAGACATAATTTTTCCAGAAAGACAATTGATAACTTCCAATATTCTTCTTTTCTTTTTCCTTTTTTCTTGTCTTAGATCTTCTTGCATGTCCCAAAAAATAGTAGGCAATCAAAGATCTAACCAACTGGGTGTGATCAGCATAGCTTTTTCAACAAAACCCACTAGTTGAATTTTTCTAGAAACAACAACCTTGCTGCCCCTATTTTTGGAGATTTCTAAAAAAAGTCACAAACTTGAAAATCAAATGATCTGGGTTTGTTCAGCATTGAAGCACAAACAATACCCATGTGCCAAAATTTTTCTAGAAAAATACTTCTCGGCGAATGGCTATTTTTAGGGGTTTTCAGAAGTTGTCTAAACATATCCATGTTTACAGTCAATAGTCAAATTTTTCAGAATACAGTACTCTCAAGTTGAAATCGAGACCAAAATGGTCATACTTCACAACTTTCTAAAAAAACTCGACACAGACATGCATCAAGTGAAGCCCGTAGTCAAGTTGGACACCTTGGAAGGAGCAAATGACATCACTGTTCAATGGATAGCCAAATGCAAAAGGTAGTCATTCCAAACACAAAGTTGCCACCGGTTACTACCACACTACCTTCCACATCCCATGTCAACAAGGCTGGATGACGCAATTGTAAAGAAGATCAAATATCAAAAGCAGATTGTGAGAGGTAGAAGAAGTCAACGACTTGCTAGAGGGATTGTTGACTAGAGGTGATGAGGTGTCAAAACACCTAGTTAGGACGTCCTACCCTTCAAAATAGCATTAATGGAAACAAGAGTTAACTTGATGCCTCATTCCAAGTTAACTCAGTATCTCACTGATCATGCATGTCAAATCCCACCAATTATGGATGTCTATCTCAAATCTTCACTAATTATGGATCTCTATTTTGGAGGCACATTTTGTAATTGAAGTTCAATTTTAGTTTAGTTTTAGTTAACTAAAGTAGATTTCCAATTAACTGCTTGCTCACATACTTTTAGACATGGGAATAGATCTTGCAAATTGGCAAGAACTAGTTGTTAACTCAAGGATATTTTAGGTTTGCCTACTCCTTTGAGTTTCTATAAATAAGAGCTTTTTCTCATTATTTTGTAACCTTTATTCACTAGGAAAAATTGTTGTGCCATTCTGCCAACAAGCTTACAAGTCTATATTTGTTCACTCTTGGATGAGAGTTGTTTAGTTTTGATAAGCAATTGTGTCTGATTTCATACCTTTGTTGTACTAGACCTTTGTAATTCGTTGAGAAATTTTGAAGATATAAATCAAAAGGCACATGCAATTTGATCCAAAGATTCAATTTCTTTCAACGTCTTGTTCTTACAATCTGTTGTTTCAATCTCCCCCTTGGACAGGTGTCGTCACCTCCTTGGGTATTTTGATGTTAATGATTATCGTTTGATGTTGTTTAATGAGTTGTATTTCAGCCTACACTTTGGGCAGGAGTTGTCACCTCAGGAATCTTGTTAGCCAATTCATCGTCCTTTTTTTTTTCTAGTGAGTTGTATCCCAACCTATGGACAAGGGTTCCTCCTCCTTGGAAATCTTGAGATTCATCTTACCGTAAAGAGTGTTTGCTTGCATAAAGCCTTATCCCAGCATAGATCTGAGAGTTCAAAGCCTCAGACGCATTCTAAAAGATGATCGGACCAAGTGATCCAACCAATCCATTCCCGCTCCTATGCCCTCATGCTTTGTTTACCTTGAGGAGATAGGATAGATTAAAAGCTAGTTTAGTTGTAGTTAAGATTTGCAGAAATCAGAGAAAACCATAGTTGCAACGCATTGTGTTTATGCACCCTTGTGTCCTGCCTGCTAAGTAAAAAAGATAGGAACACAGTCCATTTTACTTTTACGCAAACATCAGCAAACAAGAGGGAGCTTCCCCTCCATAATTTGAAGAGCAATCATCACGCACTGTGCATAGATGTTTGTTTCCAATAAGCACTCTAGAGGTGCTAATTGAAAAGCCAACAAAATGTAGACAAGACATAGTTATAGTTATGAAATGCAGATGGAGATATGTATAGTTATGAATGTCATCAGAAATAGAAGGTGTGAAAACATGTATTTTTTAACATGCACTTTATGGCATATGGTATCCTTCACAATACACAATTGACAGTGTTGATTTCAAGTAACCTCAAAGGAACGTTTGGATTTGAAAACTATTATGCTCAAGAAAAAGAGGTATGTGCACACCAAGAAAATGGTACTTTCAATTTTTTGTTCAAGTAGGGTTGTGATTTTTCTATCATTGTACAAGTCTAGTTGCAGGTTGAACTATATAGTATGGTTTACAACCTACATAAGCTTACATCATGGTTCCTAGTATTTGTTCAACAATTAGGCCTAAGCTAATTCACTCAATTATTGATTAAATATTTTATCAATAGATTCAAGCAATGTATTCTTCTTTTGAGGTTAGTGGTAGCAATGCAAGCACATTTTTGGTCAATCGAGGTTATCACCAAGGTTTTAGTTGACTTCTTAGCCTTTCTTCTTGCATAACCAATAGACACATGCACCACAACCAACATGTCTTGCAATATTCTATATTTTTTCATGTGTTTGTACAAGTAATTACATATCTATATGCAAGGTACAATGTTAAAATATCACCAAGCTTGTTTCTTTTCAACCTGAAGAAACCAATCACGTAGAGAGAGGAGAAAATATTTGGTTAGGTTGTTTAGGGGCTTGCCTCATTCAAACCCTTGTTTCGTTATCTCTACCTTCATGGATAAGTAGTTATATAATATTGGAAGATATAATCAAATTGATTGCTTTGAGGTAAGATATAATGCCAAAGACATAAAAAATATCTTAAATGCATTGTACTAACACCAAATATATCTAAATGATAACACAAAAAAAAATATACAATAGGAAGGAAATAATAGAATATACTATAATCACCTAGAAATTGTCAAAAACCCCCAAGAGAGATACAAAAGCTTCCACAATGCTTCCTTATTCATTCTCACTTCAAGAAGGTAAGATGCAATATGTCAGAGAGCTTTTTGTTCATTCCAAAAACTTAAGATCTTCAAGAAATTACAAATTCCAATATGAGAGCATGAGCGTGAGCATATCAAAGAAAAACCAAACATTCCTTATTTTATTTTCCTTCAAAATAACAAGTCGGGTCACTTTATTCGACACTAATATCATGTAGAAGTATCACTTCTAAAATATTCATGGGAATTTAATGCTCCAACAACCATTGGAATCATGAATTTTTGTGGGACACTAATGCATCACGCAGATGTCTGCATGTAGCATTCCCATTTTGGAAATTTAGACTTAAAATTCAAAAATTATTATAAAGGTGCCATAATAAATGTTATTCTGGTGTTGAACACCTTACATTTAAAAAATATATATCATGGGCTAAAAGAGGGGGACATTATGTAGTGTGAAATTGCAAGGGTAAGTAATTTACGACACTACATTTTGCCCGAAATTTAGTAGGAATATAAAATGTATGTTAAATATGCATGCTAAAGTAGAAATAGCTTATTAAAAACATTACCAAAGGATATTGTAGAGGAAGCAAAATATCCAACCCACATGGGCATGCCCATAGGTAAAAGACCTGCAAAACAACTAAGGTATCATGCACAAGATACAAATGTTATGCAAAAACTATTACAATTAATATGTTAGCTAAGATGGAATATACTAACGAAGAGAGGATATAAACAACATTCATAAAAACAAATAAACACATAAAGATAAAAACTAACCAAAAAGACAAAGAGAGATAACATAAAGAGCATGAGATCAATTATTTAACAAGTATAGCTAGTAAGTTTTGTTATGAGCTACAATCCATAGAATACTTTTGATTGGCCACAGTTACTACAAGCCTTGTTGTAGGATAACCATGAAAAAGGTAGGACATATGAAGACCCATGGTCAAGCAAGTTGTGTTATTCTAGGTGGTCCATATGCTATTGAAAATTGTTGCAAATTACAATATTATAGGGTTGATTAGTAGGGTGGGTGCAGAAAGATGGGGGGCCAAAAAAATGGCCATCCCCTTTAATTTTTTTGAAAAATCCAAAACTCGAGTACATTATAATGTGCTCGCATTATGGCTTGGAGTGACAAAGCCTTAGGCTCGACCACTACAATGCCAAAACACGCTCGCGTTATAACACGAATGTGTTTTTCCTTATATAAAAAAGAAATTAAGTTCATTTCATTCTATTTTTTGTTCTTTCTAATTTATTATGTGGCCTATAAACCCTAAAAAATGCACTTGCATTCTAGGAAGCCTCAAACCGCTTTGTTTCTTTGTCAAAATGTCACCATGACATCAGGGAGGTCAAAGGAGTAAGTTTTTTTTGTATGAATTTGGTATTAAATAGGAAAATTTAATATTTTTTATGTAAATTTATTTAATTTTTAGGAAATGATAATGCACCTCCTCCTCCTCAAATTCCTCCACAGAATCCTAATTCACCTCATGATGAATTCTCTCCTAAATAAAAACCCCAACAAACACCTCCAACAATTCCTCAACATGCTCCAGGAACTCAAGAAAATTTAACGGGGCATATCGAAAAAAAAAATTGAGTTAATTGCAAGGTTGAGAGATCCTGCAGGCACAACCTCGCATAGAACCACGCTTTCTCACTCACTTGAATCGATAATATCACATGTAGATTCAATTAGCAAGCAAATAAGTAGTTGGTCGGAGAAGAGATGAGAGTTCAAAGAATTTTATGCAAATAAATTATCTTATAAACAAGTTAAAGATGAAAAAATTACAAAATTTGACTTGTGTGCACTATTCACAAACCCAGAACAAATCAACCTTTACATCCTTCAAGCAAGAGGTTCCCTATCCATTGGTGCAACCACCAAGACATAAAGAACAATTGTTGGAGGTGGTGGATGGCTTTTTACCATCCTCCATGCAACAAAAATGAGGTGCCACAATATTTTTTAAGGAAAATCTACTGTGAATTTGTCCTCAATAAAATCCCAAACTATTTTGGCATGCGGGACTTCCAAGGTAGACGTGGGGTTACATACCAATGCACAACGGCCAACGAGACGGGAACTCGCTAGACTAATGTATGAGCATGTGACTATCCCTTCCATTGTGAAGGAGAGTATTGAGGTCGATATATTGCAGTCAATTAGTTCCCTCACCCAAAGCCTCATACAGTATACCAATCCTCTAGCATGGGGTGAGTCAAGCGAGTCTTCGGGGAGTAGAGTTCCACCTCATTATTTTCAAGCTTGCAGGTCACTCTATTTTTATGATCCCATGGATAGTCAGGATGTAGGTGCCCAAGGTACATCTATAGTTGATCAGATGGTGATGCTAAATGTCATCCTTAATGAGACATTTGACCTTGGTTGTCAGGTAAATGTTATCAAGTTCATTGAATTTAATTTATTAAATTTCATTTTTTAAATGAAATATTAACTAAATTAGTTGAATGATTATAATGAAATTTTAGGGTCATAGCTTTCACTCTATTTTCAACGGTCCTCCACCTCCCTATTATACAACCACATGTACTGTGGAGGTATGTAACTAGTAAAGAATTATAAATAATACATGTGAATAGTTAAACATTATATGAATGGTATTCTTATATCTCATTTTGGATGTTGAATAGGTTAATCTTGGAGCTTTGATGGCCACACCTTCCAATGGAGGTGTTCATCGAAGTTTCACTTAGGTGATACAAATTATTTATAATTTTAAAATAAAATAATATATTTCGTAATTGAATAATGTTTAATAACTTGAATGTTCTAGATAGTTTCTAAGTATGCTTTGTACTTTTTAATTAATTTGATTTCAAGTTGTTATGCACTTCATAATCTATGAATTTCATTTTTTCATGTGTTGACCTCCAAAAATATAGGCTAGTGGCATCACTAGCTTGTAGCATACCATTTCACTCTTGTCCTCCTAACTATCATCACTAGCTTGTAGCATACCATATCTTTGCTTACTGTTGGGCTCATGAATGTTGCTTAGGATATTGATCTTATTACTACCCTTTTCCTGTGTTGACTATACTTGTCATGATGACTATGTTATTGCATTCATGTTATGGTTGAATACTTTCATTCATACCTTTGAAGTGCTTGACATCATAGAGGATCGCTCTCTTGCTTTCTTGACTATATACGGTCATCTTCTATCAACTATCTTCAATGGTATCTACTCCATAGACAAGGTACTATCCACTTATCATTTAGAAATATATTCCCTCTTGCTATCCCTTCACAAGGGTTATCCTCTATGAATATGATAATTAAAAGAGCACTATCACTCTAAACTATCCTTTAATAATAAACTATGCATGATTCTCTTATACCATTGTACTAGAATTGTTGCTTCTTCTATGAGACTATCTTGTGGCATTGGATTTCATGTGACTACTACCACATTCATGACCGTTATGCACTCTTTAAGTTGACGTATCTTGGTTGAAAACATATAAAGTATCTTCTCATAAAAAATCATCTTCCATAATTATCCCTTGAAGTATTCTTTGGTATTGAAATACATGTGACTATCCTATTACATCTTCTGACTTTAGACTATCATATTTAGTCTTATGTAACTATCCTATTACAGTTCTTTATTTATGCTATATGTCTTTTATTGTTCATTTTTTGTCCTTTATTCATCATTTCTCCTTGTGACCATTACTATGCCTATGTGAATATTACACTGCCCACTGTAATAAAGATATCTCACTCCATTTCTTAGCTATCTCTTCTTTGTGATTCAACCATGAATATGAATATAATGTTGAGGTTTTATGAAAATCATGGAGTGTCTTTATAGGTGTGAATTGTTATCAAGATTGTAGGACCACAGTCCCCTCATTTCTCACTATCAATACATCATTTTGTTCTTAGTTCCAGTAGTGCTCATTATTACTTCTTTTCATGCATCTCACTATCATGCTTTACATTATCTCCATAAATCTTATCCCCACTTCAAAAATTCTTCACACTTCACATCAACAAAGGTTTGCAGGACTTCTTTATGTAAGCATGATATTTTCCCTTGCTTGCATGATATGATTGTCCCTAGGTCTGTCATCTTGTGACTATCCTTTACTTTAAAATTGTCCACATGAAACATGCAAAACCCTTGACATTCAATTGATACTCATGAAGACTCTTATTGATATGAGGATACTATGTCCACAGTCAAGAGGATAGGATACTTTGTCCTTTATCCTCATTTCTCCTAACTATCACATTGCTCTATCATATGTCCTATTATTACAACCCTGCCTTGTCATTCATGAGACCCCTTACTATGCAATATTCCCTTATAACAACCTATTACAATTGCTTCCATCAATCAAGATCATAATTGGAAGACATTAGGAAGAAGGAAGCAATTATGAACAAGGAGCTATTATGATCAATCATGTCATTTTTATGAAGATGTGTGAGTTATCATCTACATGTTATCTACAACAATCTATTATGTTTTGTGGACTAACCTATTGCAAGTCTTCAATTCATTCAAGCATTCATCAAGCAACTTTTGTGGAAACTTGTGGTGCGACATCAGTTCATTAAGGATTTTATACCAAGGTAACATTATCATTTATCATTTTATTTTAGTCAATTATAATTATTGTTTGGTCTCTACCTGACCTAGGGCACACCCTCTTGATCATCATCACTTGTTGTACGTGGAGGTAGAAACACCAAAACGAGGCTTGACTTGGGAAAGCCCCCATACAGCACAATGTTTCGCCCTCTTTTTATGTGTGCAAGCTAGATCTAGAAGTTCTATCAGGAGCCAATCACAGGAAACACAATGTAGATTGTAACAAACATTTGAGATTTACAGATTTGGAAAAGATAAATTCTCTAGTCGAAGACACCCATGCCCATATCCCTGCAATTTAAGATCAAATTTTAGTCATAGGTTCCTCTTTGTATCTCCCTTGCAGATTTGTAACTGTTATGTTAATTTATGTTTTTGTTTGTGTGATAAAATGAATTTTCAAATCTAGGGCTTTATGTTAAATAAGGGTTATTAAAACACACATAAAACTTGTTATCTTTGCAACTCAAGAGAACACAAACCCTAGGAGATTGGATCTCCCTTGTAGTAATTCAATCATCAAACCCTAAACCAATTTATTTTTGGATCAAAATTTGAAAAATTCACTTGTGCCAAAGCAAAGAACTCTAAACCAGCTTTCCAATTCCTTTTAAATTTTGAAATTTTGATTTGTGAGGCAAAAGTTATGCCCATTTTTGTAAAATTGCTCCTTTAGGGTTTGCATAGGAAGCAACTCTAAACAACACAGGCACCTTTTTTTGAAACATAGGTGCGGTTTTATGAAATGGAAGCATGACTTTATGAAACAAATGCATTTTTCTACAGACTTCTAGAAAAACCTTTTTGTAAAGCATATGCACGATTTGTCACAAAAAAAAAGCATAGAAAGATATAGAAAAGTATCAAAATTTTCCACAGAAGCACACTTCTATCAAATGCAAGCATCGAAAGTTGCGAAAAAAGTGTGGGTTTGTTGAACAAAAGAACTGAATCATAGAGTCGAGCGCAAGGCATGGTTTCTCATAATAGAGGTTCCAAAATTTGAAATGAAGGTGGCACTAGTCACTATAGAAGTGCAACAGAATCTAACAAAAGTGTCAATTCACAATGAAAGTGTAGTTTTATCGAATGTAAGTACCAAATCACAAAGTCAAGCATAGAAATGGAAATTGCAACTCAAAACTCACCAAAACTCACAAAAAGAGGTTAAAATAGGGATGTGAGTCCCACCAAGCGTGCCAAAATGAAAAGAAAATGGATTGAAGGTAAATAAAATAGAAGATAATTTGTAATACACACATAATACCTTCACCTAAAATTCTTCTCTCCTCAAATAGTGTTGAAGTAGAGTGCACCATAGCTCCACTTGAATTTCTCTTTTGATATGTTGATGGAGGAATGTGATTGCTTATAAAACCAATAGCATGACGATATGATTTATATAATAATATATCAAATGGATAGGATGAGAATATAATGAATATTAGGTAGGCTATGGAAGAAGTAGACATAAAATGCAATTGCATAACAGTAGGATGAGAAGAGATTGATAGAAATTTGGGTAGCATAAGGATGTGAATATGGAAGATTGATACAAATGAGATGGAAGGCCTCTCATTTATAAAAATTTCATGAGAGAAATCAAGGGCCAAGATAGATTGCTTAATGGATGACTAGGATTGATTGAGGATTAGGGTTTGGATCAAAGTTGTAGTCATGTGACAAGTGTCATATGAAGGATAAGGTCTAAACTTAAGAGGTGCACTAGGGAAACACACTTATGTAAATTTCTAGGATTAAGAGGTGTGATATGAAATGAATGGATGAGATGGAAAGTTAGTTTGAATTTTGGAAAGTGTGTAGATTCAATGAATCTAGGCAAGGTCTTAATTAGTCGTGTAAGAGGGACACTTGTCACATGATGACAAGTTTAGATTGTGATCCATGTGAATGAAATCAATGGATATAGAGATTGGATTAAATGGACAAGGATTGAGAGATAAAGTGGAATTAAATAATGGAGGAAAAGGTAATGGGTATTAATTAGCCTAAATCAATTAATTGATTGATTTAGTTGGAGGGTTTGGGATAAAGATAACGGATAAATTAGTTAAATAAATAATGAATATTTATTAAATTAATTGGCTAGGAGAAGATGGGATAAATTAATGAAATAAATAAATATTATTTATTTAATTAATGGCTTAGGATAGTCTAAAATTAGGTGTGGTTAGATAAGGTCACATTTTAGGTGTACATTTTTCCCCTCTTTGAGATAATTTTGTGACTAAGAGAAGTAATGTTATTTCTAAGAAGAATAAAACATAGTGGGTAGACAAGGGATAAGGACTAGTGGCATGATGCCCCAGTCACTATCAAGTTTGAGGAAGGATGATGAGGAGGTAGTGGCAAAATCAAATTTGACACATATAGCAGTCATATGAGATCCTAAGTTGAAAGTAGACATCTCCATAGTACTTAGAGATTATCCAAATATATTTTCATGGCCTTATGTTGGCATTCCTAGCTTAGACCCATCCTTGGTCATTCACCACCTTTTAGTATGACCCAATGTTAAACTAATTCTCCAAAATCTAAGGAAAATGCATCCTAAGGTGGCCCTCCTAGTAAAGGAAGAACTTCTTTGATTTTTAGGTGTTCGATTTATTTGACCTATCAAATGTCTAGAATGGGATTCTAATGTAGTTCCAATGAACAAGAAAACCAAAGAAACCAAGGTATTAAAGACTTTAGAGATGTCAATAAAGATTGCCCCAAAGATGAATTTCCTCTTCCCAATATTGATATAAAAGTAAATTTAATAGTTGGCCATGAGATGTTATCCCTTATGGATGGATTTTCCATGTATAATTAAATTTGGATAACTCCAAACAACCAACATAAGATATCCTTTATCACCCCTTGGGGAATATTTTATTATCAAGTTAGGCCTTTCAACTTCAAAAATATCAACACATGTCAAAGAGCCATGACCATCATAGTACATGATATGCTACATGATATTGTTTATGATTATTTGGATGAAATTTTAGGAAAATTAAAATATAAAGAAAATCATCCAACCATCCTATGTCATATCTTTCAAAGACTCTAAGAATATAAAGCCAAACTAAGTCCCATAAAATGTTTCTTTGGAGTCACATTAGGAAAGCTCATGGAGTTTATTATTTCTAGATGTGACGTTGAGGTAGATCCAAGTAAGGGGAAAGCTAGAACATACATGTCACCTCCTAGTAATCTCACACAGCTATGTAGGTTAGAAGGAAAACTCTCTAGGACATCAAATAATTCATTGCCCAACTAGCAAATAAGTGGTCATCCTTTTTCACATCTACTCCAAAACAATTTCATCTTCAAATGGGATTAGTCATGCCAAGAAGCATTTGATTAGATTAAAGAATATCTTTCCAAATTCCAATTCTAGTGGCACCTACACTAGATCAGCCTATGTTATTCTACATCAATTACACAACATGTCTTAGGTGCCCTCTTAATCCAACACAATGATTAGGGATGAGATAGTGCCATTTATTACCTTAGGATGAAATTAATGGGGTGTGAGCTCAATTATTCCTCCATGGATAAATTTATCCTTGCAGTATTATTTTCCTCATAGAAGCTCTAGCATTTTATGTTTAACTCTACTACCCACCCCATTGCCAAAGTTGATCCTTTGAAATACTTGTTGTCCAAAGCATCCCTTACTAAAAAAATAGTGAAATGGGTCATGCTCCTTAGTGATTTTGATGTTGAGTATGTCAATCAAAGGGAAAGACATTACAAATCAATTAAAAGAGACTTCATTTCCATGATGGATAGTTTTAATCAATATTTCTTAGATATATCTTTTAAGAAAGTTCCTTGCATTTATAAAAAAATGTGTGGATGTAATGGCCACTCTCATATCTCTTTTAGATATTCTTGATGGATCTCATGAGTATTACTTTCTTGTTGAGAAATTCCTTGTCCCTACTTATGGTATCATTGACTTTGACATGATATGCGACATTATTTGTCCTAACACTCCCTAACACATATCTATGATTATCTTCAAATCCAAACCATTTCTTATAACATATCAATCACTAAACACATCCATTACTCAACATGCCTTTTATTAAACCCTCCTTAGTGGCATGCTCTAGCGCAAGGGCCATGATAACACTTTTCTTATAAGTTTCAACTCTAACAAGGCTAACCTAGCGCTTTAGGGAGTCCACAATATCATTTATGGTGCTAATACAAATAGCATGATCCTAGCCAAGAAGCTCATTCACATAGGATATTATTTCTTCCAAGTCTCCTAGCAAGCAATAAAATGCATTGTCTAGCATCCAATAAAACTATCATAAAAATCCTTAATAAAATCATCAATAAAGCTAGTCATGACTAGCATATTAGGCCCAATCCCACACTTTGGACTTATTTCACTAGAACTTACACTCCCACATGTGCCCAAAAAAAAAACCACACTCACAATAAATAAAAATCCAATTGTTGATGTTTAAATTTATCTAGTCTCTATCAAAAATTACAAAACTCTACCAAAAATGCTAGATCGTGCTAAAAAATGTAAAGATGGATATTAATGTAAGGCTCATACAGATATTCGTATGATGACTATACGACATGTACAAATTCATGCATTCATATAGAAATCTCATCCTTAGACCCGGTGCTCCTAAAAAAGTAGCAAAAACATCAATTGCTTGGATTTTAGCATTTGGATAAGCAATCTTAAATTTTTGGGCCTTCTAGATGTAATCGTCAAGTTTGTTTAGCTCCACAATACACCATTTGATTTCTCAAGAATGGATCTCTTAGAAAGAGGACAAGGAATTATAGATCTAGAGCTCAAATATCATGTTGGATTTTATTCATGAACCCTACAACTCCCAAGAATCACTTGCAATCAAACGCTTACCACACAAAGAGAGAGAAAGCAAAGACATAGAGGCGAAGAGATATTGATCCAAAAAAACATGAATATTTATGATGTGCAAGCTCATAATTAATTGAATACAATAATGAATCCTTATAAAAGGAAAAAGAAAAAAGAAAAAAGTGACCCTAGAGAAACACTAAGTGAGAATAAAAATAGATCATGACATATGTCCTCATCATATGACTTGAGACACAAAAAGCACATGACCTAAGTAAGCTTAAGTAGCTAGAGTGAAAAGGGACATAAGTAATTAAATAATTAATTAGGTAATACCATCTACTCTAATAAAGGCAATCTAGTCTTTAATTAATTAGGTAAATATTATTTTACTCTAACAAAGCCAATGTAGCATTTTTACATTTATTTGTCTGCAACATCATCTCAAAGGAGGATTACCAAGTGGTAGGCTATATGAGCTTGAACTCCTTGATGAGCAATGTCTCATTACTCTTAATCACCTCAAAGAATACCAAAACAAGTTGTGTTGTGGCTATAATAAACACATTTGCACTAGATATTTTGAGGTTGAATATCTTGTTCTTAAGGAAACCAACAAATACCACTCAGAATAGAAAGAAAGGAAAATTTGAGCCAAACTGGTTGGGTTCCTAAGTCATCATTGCTAAGTTTGGATCAAGAGCATACAAGCAAGCTACTCCAAAATGGCCATGAATTGGATGAGACCATTTATGTTATACATCTCGAGAAATTTTATGTCTAAACCTTCAATACCAAACTTCAAAATATCAAATACCAAAAAAAAGAAAAAAATATAAAAAAAATTAAAATCAAAATTAAAAAGTAAAGAGAAATAAATTTGTCCAATGGTAAAAACCACTTCTTGTGACACCTTGGGCAAGTACCATGATGAAAATATGGCAAAAATACATCATGAGTAGGAAGCAATCACTCTAGTTCATAAGCAAGCATTACTCTACATTATTCCATCCATCACAATTGACCCATCCCTTCATCCCCTTTACCTTGAATCATTCGCTCAAGATCCCTATCCATAATTTGTGCTCATCATTCATACCATCCCTCTCCATTATCCCTTCCACATACATCACCTACTCATCCCATCCTCCTTTGACAAATTGCTAACCTACCAAAACTTGATCTCATTTTCATTCCCTCACATATCCCCCATCCATTCATTTACCTCACCCCATCCCTCCCATTTCATTTGTATCCTCATTAATTACACACCCTTTCCTTGATTTTATACTCAAATGGAGGCATCCCCTTGCTAGCATTTCCTTAGGGAATGGTTAGTGCATATATCCCCACTAGGGCATGACCTTTTCAACTTCATATATTGTCACATCACATCTCTCCAAATGATTACCCTATGATTCAATCCTTGTTTGAAATCTTTGTCATCCTCTTCTCTCTTTCCCCCCATCCTCCCCTCCCACTCATCCTTCTATAGATCCTTGGCTTCAACATGTCACTATGACTAGATACCAACTCATGTTTTGCATGTTTTTGATTGATTGTTTGCACGTGTTTATGTTTTTTTGTTGCCTATAGTTCTAATGCTTCATACATCACACTATCACGATTTCCCTCATCCTTCATACAATGGCATGCCTTGATAACATGCCTTTTGGATAATTAAGTTGTTTGCATCTTTTTGTTTTGTGTCAATCCATATGAATGTGACACACCATTATGATGATCCATTATATCATGGTGCATAATGCTAGTGCTATATCAAATAATAGGTTTCTCTTTGCACATAAATTTACTTTGACAACATTAATCCATTCATTTTTACCATTTCCTATCTTTTCATTCATCCATCCTCTATCCACAAAATCATGTGTCCTCATAGTTGCATTGAATCCTTGTCCAACATCATTGCCAATCATGTACATCCATGAAATCTAAAATCATTGACTCAATCATTTAAGTGGTTTCAATCAACGTGTCCAATCCTTATCCATCATTAGTTCTATCTTCATGGTGTGTACATCCTTTAAATATGATTTCTCTTGAGTGATATTTTATCCCACATGGCACGTTGTCTCCTCTTCCTTTGTCTTTCCAAAAGACCTAGGCCTCATTTTTCCCTAAAACTCTCTTGAAGGGGCATCACCTCCATAATCATCCCTACTCTAAGCAATCGAAGCAACCAACCACCAAAACTCCACATCATCCTACTTTTTAGTTTTCTTTGGCACAATGCCACTAAGTCATGACACTATATCAAAGGGACAAAATATGCACATAAATTTCCTGGTACAACCTTACCCAAAATTAATTAAATGATTAAATTATTTAGTTAATCTCACTTCACCTAATGATCCACCTAATTAAATAATTGTAATTTTCTCTCACAATTAAATAATTCTTATTTTCACCTCATATGACCAAAATAAATATATTTATTATTTAATTGAAGCTATATTCTCCCCACCAAAATTCAAGAATAAAATATCCCCTAAATGCACTTGTCCCCCCACCCCCACATTCATATGGTTGCAACAACTTTTTATTTTTAGTAAGTGTGATCCTATCACTTCATTTTCAAAAAACCCCACCCTTGCCTTTCATTGTCTCCGTAATCCTAAGAAATTCTTCTCTTTCATTCTCCACCTTTGATCTTCTCATCATATCTCTACCATACTCTTTCTCTCCCAAAATTTATAGACATGTCATCCTATATATTTCATTAATCCACTTTCTAGTAACTTTATGATGTCAAAATAAGTATTTTTGTACAAATAACATTCACATCTCAAATCACTTAGAGCAAACAAACTTTGCAATGGATTTTCAAGGTTACCTTGTTTTGTTTCATAATTTTATTTGAGTTTCATTTGTATGTTTTATTTGAGGTTTGTTTTAGTTTAGAATACGAAGCTTGTCATTTTCATTTGTTTCTTTCTTTTGAGTTTTAAACAAGTGCATACAATTCTACCTAATAATATAAAAGAGAAAACTTCAATTTTAATTTATATGCCGTCTTATCTCACTTTTCAATATTAGGCTCTTTTTTATTCCTCTATAGTTAAATTTGTTTTCACCAAATAGTAACATGACCCTTCAACCTACTTTTAGAAAACTTTATCAAGATTAATAATATCTTCATACTAAATTTTCTACTAAATTAGTTATCCAATCAATCAACTCTTGACAATTCAAACTACTAGCATAACTAGGAATGTCAACTCTAGTTCTCTTATCAACAATGGAGATTGCTTTTAATGTTTTTTCTTCTCTATCATCTTCTTTAATATGTTCAACATGATCCAATATGATAACATCTTACTCATCACTACTTTCATCAACTCTAAAGTTAGAACCTCTTCTATGGTACTCTTCAACAACATCCAATTTTGATCTAGACATTTTTCCTCATATTGAGCACCTCCTTAGTTTTTTCAATTATGTAGAGTATACCTCAACCTCTATTCATCCTTCTAGGAGGAATTTTCACAATTTGAACTCAAGATGTTCTAGTGCAAATTGTCTGACAAACAATCTATTGACAATTATTAGCTCACAACTTAGCCATGAATCTTTTACCCAATAATGCAGTGTTGGAAGACTCACACCAATGAACAACTCAATATTGGAAGGCTCTCATGTAATCTTCTTCTTTTAGAAATGTAAAATATCAAGAACAATTACACTTAATTTAAAGTGGTATAATGATCTCCCTTATGTACACAAACCATGCTCTAATACAATTTGACATAGTACCAAGTTGAAGGATATAATTAAAAATTATATAACCATGCAACAATATGTACTCATAATATTTTAACAACATTATAGGCTTCAAAACATAATGCACATTGGAATTAATCAAAATGTAGCTAAAATGTAAATAACTAACTCAAAAACATCAATTAAAAAAATCTTCAATGAGCTTGCAACATGCTAGGCCTCAACTGTTGAAGTAGAAATCAAATTAAATTTCTTTTAGAATTTAGAAAATCAAAGCTATGCTAGATTAAATCACCTTTTATCACATGTAATCCAATGATAACATGTCAAATCACCTTTCAAAAATGTACCCCAAGCTAAGAGCATTCAAATGTAGAAATCAAATTCAAATTCAAATGTAGCATTTACACACATTTAACACTCTTAAGATCCAAATTCAAATTCAAGTATCACACACTCAACCATTTGAGTAGAATTCAAATCATATCATATCTTTTAGAATTAAGAAACTCCAAGCTATGCTAGATCAAATCGCCTTCTATTACATGTAATCCAATAATAGCACGCCAATTCACCTTTCAACAATATACCCCAAGTGAAACACATTCAGATGTAATGCATTTTCATACATAAACACTCTTAATATTCTAATTCAAATTCAAGTGTTACACCAAAATAATAATTTGGTACACATTGCTTGATCTAGTTCAAAACCTCAAGATAGAAAACATAATCAAAGATATTCAAAACTCGACTACAAAGTTCATTGAATGTTGATGATGCCTATTATTTCTAAATGAGAGAAAATGCAGTTCTTTTCAAAAGATTTTCAAAAGAAATCTAACACACAAATAACTAATTAAAAAATTACTTCTTCCTCTTTTAAAATAAGAACTAAAAATGAAGTTTAAATTTTATCCATATTTTTTTGTGTTTGTTTGTCTATGTTCCAAAGATGCCTATGTGGAATTTTTATTGAGATAAAGGATAAGTTATATTCTATGTGATTAAGCTTTCATGATCTATTGAAAAGAAAATGCTTTGAAACATACAATTTTGAACTAAAGAAGCTTGTAAACAATTGCTTGAAATAGAATGTTGAAGCACAAATATAAAATTTGAAAAAACGAGATACTTTGAATTAAGATTTCAAATGAAAAAAAAAAATCAATAATCACTTGAAACAAGATGCTTGAAAACACAAATTTTAAAAAATTGTTAAACAATTACAAACATATAAATTTAATTCAACACAATTCCTAATAAACAAATTATCATTACTCCACCTTAAAAACCTCTTTCACAAACAAACTTCCAACTAAAAAACAAACTAACTGAATTAAAATCCTTACATGCCTATGAAAACAAAACAAAGGAATACACACCTAGGAATTGAGATGTTGCATATGAAGGCGAATTTTGCATGATGACCAGATGTTCTCAATAACTCCAACTTTCCCCTCCTTCAACCTACAATTGGTGATAACTATCTCCAAGGCAAGTAATAATGGTTGCTTGTAGGTATTATAAAAAGGTGTACCACTATAAGATAAGTTAGCAACTTTACTAGTAGAAATTGTCATGGTGAACATTTAGTTCGCTATAGCAAATCAAGCGGTCACCACTACAAAAAGCAATGTCCTTCTAAGGGAAAATATTTTTTTATGCAAAATAAGTTAGACATCTAGGAAAAGAATCCGGTAGTGAAAATTTCAAATCACTTCCAATTTTACTTGGCAAGTCCCCTACTTATAACTAAGGTTTCAAGGCCACATCATCAAATATGATACCATATTAGTATTTTTTTGTCAAAGTGTTCAAAAAAGCCCAAAAGAAAAGTGGGACCGATAATTGTGCACTAAGTCATGTTTTATTGGTGCACCGATGTGACATCAATTGATTTGTTTGCATTTTAGATCTAAGGAATACATTTCAACAAATCATGCATTCAGCGCTAAAACAACAAACAACCTGTCATTCTAAGGGAAAATACGTTTTTACGCAAAATGAAAAGCTAGGGACAAACATTATAAACATGTGCTAAATCATGAGAGGCTAAAAAGATATTTTACCTTAAAGATATCATCGAACTTGCCATGTAGTTTTATTGAAAATTTGGGCAGTCACAAGTAATATATCAGAGAAGGTGCACTTCGAAAGTGGTTTGAGATTTAAGCTTACATGCCACCCAAGCATTTTTCATCAAACATGACCAAGCAAGATTATAGCATAGAAAAATATCTACTTGACCAAGCCTGATTGTACCATAGAATAACAGGTGGACGGGATGTTGAGACTAAAAAAGGAAACAAGGGCTGCTAGGTAATCGAACTAAGCACAAACCGACGATCACCATGAAGACATCTAATATTTTTATTATTAAAATATGCAAATTCACAAAAAAGTTATTGCCTCGAATCTGATTGTAAGTTGAAAATTCCCAAAAAGACTTCTAACCATGTATTTTGTTCTTACCTCTCTGTTTAATCGTAAGTTAAAAAATTCAAAGGCCAATATTTACACCATAACCATGCATTTTTTCGAACAAGGCAAACATAAAACCTCCACTACTACTACAATTAGTTGAAGTGAGCTTCAACCAAACTTTCTAGAGGCTTCCGTGCACAAAATACAAAGGAAATACCAACCTACTTAGGTCCCTTCTACATGAATAACCATGCAATAGCAAGAACTCATTTCATTGCGAAATTTAGAAATGGCTTTCTCCACACTTCACGTTATTGATTAACGGTTCGGTGACCACATGACATGCTCTCTACAAGTCTAGGCTTTTCGTGATTTTCATGATTTCACCATATGTTTTAATTTCGTAGCGAGATATGACCAGTGAAAATTGGTGGAACAAGTTCCAATATTAAAGAGAATCATGGATTTCTTAGCTATTATATAATTCCTCTTGCAATTTTATACAACCGGATCATTTCAGAGAGAAAACGAGGGATTTCATTCAATCTCCTTGACTTGTCATTGATATTGAGATTACCCACTACGTAGAAGGCATTTTATTTGGTTTTCCATGATAATAGACCACCTGCTTCATGGAGTCCAAGGACTCAACTCGGTCCGCTACCCCCATCAAACATCTTACAAATCGTATAAACAATATTCATTGAACGACAAGAGGTGGTTTAAAATTTATAGTGTCAAAAACAAGGTCATACTGAAGTTCGGAACCAGGCCAATAGTGTATGGATCCACGTGTTTACTTTTCTACTTTGTCAAATATAATTATGCATCACTTTTCAACAATTATTATTATTTTATATCGTTGTGAACAATACCTAATAATAAATTAAAAGGCAGCAAATAGCTTAATTAGTGTTTTAGTTTAGTAATCTTTTTTTGTCGGCTCTTGAGACAATTACACTGTTTACAACTAAACCCCAGTGCTTGAAGGACCAAAGAACAGACACACGTGGCCGGTAAGGACACAATGATTCAAATTATTTGCATTAAGTTGTCTCCAATCAATTCACAGGCATCATCTGTTTTGAAAACTTGACTGTAAGTGCACAGAAAAATCTACCATAACTATGATAAAATCATCTGCAAAAATGGGAAGAGGCTTGCAATCCTAGATGTTCAGAAAATTACAAAAAACAATTCAACAATAGAAGCTTAAAAAATAAAGAATAGTCATTATACTTGTCATTGCCCTTTAGCTCAACTACCACATAAGCAACTTCTCACACTAGTGAGCCCCTAATAAGATACTAAAGACTAAATGAATCAAGTCTAAGATAGCGTGTGTCCCATTCTTCGTTCCTGATCAACCGCTGAAAACAGTTTTTGTGTTCAACATGCAAAGTAAAATGCAAATCTCGTAACCACCGGCATACCAACCTCATTCCTACAAAAATCAGGATCCCAAGTCCGAGCCCTTTCCTGATTCAAGATTCAAGATCCCTTCCGCATCAGCCTCAAGCCAATATGAG
This sequence comes from Sequoia sempervirens, assembly GCA_007258455.2. Taxonomy (NCBI): domain Eukaryota; kingdom Viridiplantae; phylum Streptophyta; class Pinopsida; order Cupressales; family Cupressaceae; genus Sequoia; species Sequoia sempervirens. The sequence goes on from VDFB02281492.1 coordinate 448,613,689, forward strand.
TTTACAACCTGGTAAGAGGTACCAGGGACCCTGTTTGCCGCAGAATGAATTGAATTTAACATGCGCTAAAATTCAGTGATCCCAAATTGAATCCAGTCCCATTGCATACCATTTGCTTGATGACGACTTAAACAACATGAATGGGATTGATAGAAGAACTCAAACTGCTGTTGTTGAGAGACGGATTTGTATGGAATGCAGATTGTCTAGAAGGCTTAGACAGAAGCTTCAATGACAAGGCTGAAGGTTCAATTGAACCTGCTGGTTCAGCAATACTCAATTGAGAAATGCCTGTAAGCTCATCAATGTTTACCGGAGCCTTGGGAATCTCTGCCCTAGGTTTGAAAATGTTGGAATTTGGTGGCAAGTCATTTGGGTTAGGTCTAACAACGGCGGGCCAAAAAGGGACTGGAATATTAAGGGATTGTCCCACAAAAGTGGGAAATGCCGGTGGAATACAAGCCATTTGTACTGAACCTTGGGAGAACTGATTTTGCACTTCTGTAGAATTTGCTGAATCAACTGTTTCACATTCTTGATCTGAAGCTGATCGTGATGATAATAAGCCAAAATTGTTATGTTCAAAATTGGGGTCTTGCTTAAGTGTGGAATTTTGGTCACTAGGTAGGAGCTGGTTCTGTGCACTACCATCACAAATAGTATCAACAGGAGTAACCATTGAATAAACTTCTAGTGCATTGTCATGGTCCTGTGATGCGAAAAAAAAGAATAATCAGGATGAGTAAATGTAAACCTCAAACATGGGAACAAATGAATCAATTTATTAAATTTTTATCTGGAATGATCTGAAAGATGGGAGACATGGCAGTAGAAGAACAAAATTAAGCAAAAGAGTACTCCCTGATGAGCAGGAAATTTTAAGCATCAAATACCTCTTCATTAATTATGCAACAATTTCAGAGTAGTGTTGCTTTGTTTCATATTCCACTTCTGAATGGAGTTCAAAAAGCCTTTCGGTGTTCAAAATCAAATGAATAGATTGAAAACTCACCACTTCTGTTATCATGTCAAAGAGGCTGGAGCGTCTCTTCCTTCTGGTCATATTGCTCTGTCGAATGAAATACTTCTGTGCGTGACTTGCTACCTGTGTAGGTGTTCTTGTAATCACATAGTTCCGAGATATCCCTCTCCAATCACCTTTTCCTAGCTTGCGCAAACCTAGCAAAAACATCCTATGCTCCTCCTCTGTCCATGGCACACCTACATAAATTTAAGAACCACAATAAATCAGGTCACCAAGAGAAGCATTAACGATCATAGGCAAGAAAAACAATAGATGGAGCAGGTAGATACAATGAGATAAAAACTCAGAACAAAGCAAACTTTATCGATAACAAAATTCAAAAATAGTCGCAAAACAGTTAAGGTGAGAAATGTGCTCAATGTGTCACTTTAAAGGCAAACTCTAATACCAAAAACTAGCCCTCTGCATATTATTAAGGCTGATTTCAACAGCCATTCAACATAAACTACAATACCAAGCTATCACTTCTTCAATGAAGGATAGGTCATCAAGAGAATGTGTGAACATACGAAACGTGCATTAGGAGTAGATAAAAATACCTATTTAAAAAAATGCTAAGATAAAGCAATCTTCACAGTTAATTGTTAAATATCCAAGGCAGATTCCAAAAGAGTACATAAAAACTCTACTATGCAATGTGCAACAAATTTCATTTGGAACACATTGAGCACTCAGATCGTAAGAATGCCCACTCAAGAACTCTAAATTTAGGCAGGCCATCTTTGTGCAATAAATTTCATTTGGTACACATAGAGCACTCAGATCGTACAAATGCCCACTCAAGAACTCCAAATTTAGGCTGGCCATCTTTGTGCAAAAAATTTCATTTGGAATACATTGAGCACTCAGATTGTAAGAATGCCCACTCAAGAACTCTAAATCTAGGCAGGCCATCTTTTCTTCCTTGTGCCATAAAATACCTGACAGCTGACATATCGTCAGATTAATATTAGCTCACATATCTTAAATACTGATATCTATTGAATGTTGAGATATACCAGCCTCAAGTCACCTACCTTATCTTGGTCAAATGCATAAACCCAACATTTAAGGTAGGTGCCATGAGGTTAATGACTGAGGTTGATGACTCTCGACATTCAACAGATATTTGTATTTAAGATACGTTGGCTAGGAACCTTGACCCTCAATGGTGGTGTTGCTCATGTTCTAATACCTGATGTAGCTTTTAATCTCAAAGTGTCATTCCTTTGCAATTCAGAGGAGAAGATATGCATACCTATTTTTAAAAAAACTAAGAACAAAGCAAATCTTCACATTTAAATATCTAAGTCAGTTTCCAAAAGAGTGCATTAAAAATCTAACATAACAATGTGCACGAAATTTCATTTTAACACACTGAGCACTCAGATAGGCAACCTGAATTGCTAAGACCCACTCAAGAACTCTAAATTTCGGCAGGCCATCTTTTCTTTCTTCTGCCATCTTTTAATTATCAATTTTAAAATAGAATATAATTATAATGTAAAAATTATAGTTTAAATATTTATATACTTCATAAATAAAAATTATATTTAATTTGACATATAAATGGCCGTCAAATTTAAGTCAAGGAACTATGTGAACACACTTGCAGCATGGCCGTCATATTTACGTCAAGGAACTATGTGAACACACTTGCGGCATTACAATCCACCCTTTCCTGCCATTGTAGTTAGGCCTATTGAGGAAATTAACATTTTAAAGTATTGAAAGTTGAAACAGATACCAATGAAGGAAAGATTAATTATATTGATACTTGATAATCATCATCATAACATAAAGTCAAACGATTAAATTTTAAAACAGATACCTGGAGATAGCAGACAGAGATGGAGAGACTAACACCATTATTTTAAAAACATTGTAAAGGGTCCTTGATGACTACTATGATTTCAATCAATGGATAAAACTTCAATGCATGTGCAAATTTTATGCCTCAGTATTGTTTCTCTTTGCTTTTTTACCTCTTTGGAACTTGAATTGAAATGCTTCTGGAAAAAACCGAATGAGCCATTTTTTAATTTGATGAGTGACATCTTAGAAACCTCTAAAGAAAGTTTCCCACCTTTCAAAGGATGCCTCTAGGAGAAGCATAGAAACACAGAAATTTCATATGAAGTCTCATAAAATCTGGAGACATACCCGTATAGGCCTCCTATACAGGGGTGTGTTTTGGATACTGGGTAAGAGTACCAGGGGTCAAGGAAAGAATGTCCAAGTATGATATTTTACAAAGCACTCCCCAGTAAGAAGCTACCTACATCGTAAAGCCTAAGTACTTGCTCCAATCCCTCATCCCAAAGCACACATCCTACAAATCATAGAAATGCCATTCAAAATGATAGTGACATGATTATTTAAGCTTACCAATAGCGTGTAGAACTTCAGAAGTCAACGGATCCATGTGGGTTCATTCATTTTTCTACTATGAGCATCTTGTGATTCACCTTTTTTCAATAATTCATACTATTATACATCATTGAGAATAATATATAACCAAAAATTAATAAATTACCTGTAATGGTGACATTTGCATACCCATTTGTGCCCACTTTGAGGAAATGTCTCAAAGAAATGGCACAATCTCGTGCCAAGTTGGCCTCATTCACCTAGCTTTTACCCCATCCTATACACACATATCCCCACATATTTAGCCCCCACCTTGTCCTTATACACACATACTCTAATACATTCACCTAATTTTAGTATTTATTACACGTATCCATATACCTACCTCCATATAGTCCCTTGTCCACCCAAAAAGACTGTTTGCCCAACCAAAACCATTTCAGCAATCACAGGGTAAACCCTGAAGTTGCAGACTTTGCAGACTTGACCCTTGCCTTTCTAATATTTAAAGGCAAATCTTGGCCAACAGGCCTCTTTTTTTCACACTTCGTGAAATTTGATGCTATGTGCTAGTATTTAAAAGCATTCACTAGCATACATTTTACATTATCCAGAATCCACAAGTCCTCTCTCACCTTAGAGCATTCAGGAGCAATCAAAAGCAAAACATTTGGATTTGATGCAATAAAAGGAGTATTGAATCTGCATCCATCATTCTAGGGTCAACCATTTCAGCAATCACAGGGTCAACCCTGAAGTTGCAGACTTTGCAGACTTGACCCTTGCCTTTCTAATATTTAAAGGCAAATCTTGGCCAACAGGCCTCTTTTTTTCACACTTCGTGAAATTTGATGCTATGTGCTAGTATTTAAAAGCATTCACTAGCATACATTTTACATTATCCAGAATCCACAAGTCCTCTCTCACCTTAGAGCATTAAGGAGCAATCAAAAGCAAAACATTTGGATTTGATGCAATAAAAGGAGTATTGAATCTGCATCCATCATTCTAGGGTCTTTGCCTACTGTCTTTGATTGTCTTTTCAATTCCTCCAGAGGCTGACCTCAGAGAACATGTCCCCTTGCAACACTAATGCCAATCCTCCAAAGGTATTCAGTATTCTAAGATTCTTAAATATTGTCAGTCCCAGATATCAGACGAGGTAGAGGAAGCAGAGGTGTGCAGATTACAAGATCATTTCCACAGGTGAAGGACATTTCTGCAAGCTAAGATCTGACCTAAATCAATAGACTCAACCTGTGGTGAGCTATGGATTGTCATTACTCTTTTCTGATACTGTAGCATCCAAATTTCAACACCTTCCCATTGCTTTCATCTTTGGTTTCAGTGCTAAGTACATTTATTTTCCATATATCTAACGCTTAATTTCAGAAACATATGCCCTCAGATATACTCGTTACTTAATCTGTATTTATCTATGCTTATTTGTATACATCTTATTGGTTTAGCCTGGATTGGGTTTAGGGAAAGTATGTTTTCCTTTTACAGTATCATCTCAGTCAAAATAAAGACCACCTGAATCCAATGCTGCATTTATACGCACAGATCTACTGGGAACAGTGTTCCATGACAAAACATCTCTAGGGGTCTGGATGACATCCCGCGCATCCCAAGGACAGGGTGAGGTACCCCCTCCTTTTTTCAGCAATTCTCAGGCATCCCTGAAACATCCCTGAAAGAAGGGTGTTCCCCAGGAACATCCCCTGTTTTGCTAACATCCCTCAGCATGTTAGCAGACAGCCTGCACCATTTGCTAATGTATTTTAAATGAAATAAGTCGAACAAACAAAAAGCCTAAATTTTTTTCTTAAATTGCTGGTTCTGTATTTTGTTGTCAGAAAATTCAAAATAGTTATACTTTAGGCATATAAAAGTGTTATTCTTGAATAGTTGTAAAAGAGAACAACCTTGAGGAACTCGTTGATATGTTTTGGTTGTTTTGGACTTCATTGCAATTTGTTTAATGATGTTCACTAAATATTGGAGTGGAATAATCATTACAAGGCTACTAAAACCCTGTGAAACTTTAAATACTATTTTTTCTTATCATTTAATAACCATCCTCCCAACATCCCCAAAATTGAGTCCCTGTGTCTCCCTATACCCAAAACTCAGAGAAACATTAATCACAAATGTCTCATGCTTTCACAAATCTTATTTCCAAATAAGAGTACCTCAGTCCTGAAACAACAATGCAGCAACCTTTAATCAAATTATGGGACTGATTGGTATTGTTTTTACCTTTCCTGCTAGAAATATAGACCGCTCACTGGTTCAAGTAGTGGAGACATACGATGTCTAGAAATGTGGGTGTGTACTTAATCTACTCTTGTGTATAGGAAAGGGTGGAGAGAAAGGCCAAATCGTATTTATTATAGGATGTTGATTTAAAGTTTAAACCATCATTCAAGGGTTGATGATTGGCATGTCCACCTCATAACAGACAGTCTTTAATAGGCAGTAATAGCTTTACTTTTTAACATTGCTCCATCTTAGCCAGAACTGTTATTCTTGAACAGTTGTAAATGAGATCAACCTTGAGGAGCTCGTTGATGTGAGGTTATTTTGGACTTTTTGAATTTAAGTGCAAGCCATAAACCAGCTGATGCAAGGGTGAAAGTGTTGCGATTCATACAATGGTCTATAAAACATGGGTATGAAATAATCGTTACAAGCCTATTGAAGCCCTATTAAACTTTAAATATTATTCTTTTATTGTCCAAACAGCCGTCAACTGAGTTGATTGTTCCCTATGTACCCAAAACTCAGAGAAATATTGATTACAAATGTCTCATGGTTTCACAAATCTCTTATCCTTATAAGAGTATTGCAACCTGAAACGAAAATACAGTAACCTTTCTTCAATTATTGGACTGAACAGAATTGTTTTTACCTTCCCTGCCAAAAATCGACTGTTGAGATTGTGGAGAACCTACAACGCCTAGAAATGTAGTCATATTCTTAATCTACTTGAGTGCACAGGAGAGGGGAAAGAGAAAGGCTGAAACTATTATAGGCTGTTAATTTGAACCTTAATCCAATGGGCGTGTCCAGCTCATAAGGCACAGTATTTAATAGGCGGTAAGAAGCCTTACTTCTTTTCATATTTTTTACATTACTCCACCTCAGCCAAAGGCTCTTCTCCGTGGGTGATAAATGTTTATCCACCTCACAGAAAGACACCCCAGTCTCCCAAAGTAGAATGCCTCTCAGCATAATTAACAATTCCAGAGACCAGAACCCTGAGCAACAACCGTTCCAACAGTCTATTTCCCTTGGGATATTTTCCTAACTAGACTAATAGATAACAGATAAAGCGTTATGAATCAAATAATTCTGGTAAAACTAACATTTCAACGAGACTTTCATCAAAAAAATTAATGTCTCTTTCGGATCTTAAGTCCCAGAAAACAAACAGCTATTTAAGAGTTTACATTAATATAATTCATCCATAAGAGAAATAAATCAGAGGCTTAGCTTTTCAGTAGTCTGTACAAAATAAATCTTCTAATTTCTCTCCATGTATCAATTTCCAGCTACGATCACATTTTGCATGCAGGAAAATCATTTTAGATTGAATCGTGCCTTTACCGTATCTCAACAATCCAGTGCATATTATCAGATGCAACCGGCATATCCAGACTATGAACCGAAGAATTTTGCAGAAACGAAACCCTATCTCAAGCTACCGACTTAAGAATCCATGTTGGCAATTTGATCAATAATTGCCCTAATCCCGTTTGAATGACAAAGATTTTTACTATTAAAGAAAAAAATATGAAAACAAAAAAAAGACAAGAAAATCTACACTTTCAAAAGCACAGGAATACCAGTTATTTGGGCTCTTTAGCGAAGCGAAGGACATTTCTAGCCTACAAAAATAATGATATAAGAGGTCTCTTCTCGCAAATAACGGATTTTTACACCTTGAGGACCTCAAGAAAATGAATTGATTCACACAATACCAAATAAAGAAAAACCCGAAGTGAGAAAAATTAGAGCAATCCAAAACGCAAAGTGCTGCTTACCTTTCTTCCTCTCCCGACAATTAGAAGAGTTAGACGGGTGAAGGAGACCGTCGGAGAGATAACCAGCGGGGTCCACAGCATGAGAGGCGGACGCAGAGGGAGAAGGAGAGGGCGACGGGGGGTTATTATTAATCATCAACAGATTTCCCAAGCTTGCACTTTTCCTGATCGGGCCATCCGTGAGCCTCACGCCGAACAATTTCACTCCGCCCCGGTCTCGATTAGGGCATGTCCTGGAGTTATGGCCGTTGTGGCCGCAGTGTGAACACTTGCGCGTCATACTGCTCTCCAATGAAACACAATTCACAAATTGATCTCTCAATCTTATCGCAGATCGATCCGGCCAGAAATAAGAAAAGATTATCCCAAAAAAGCCAAGGTCTAAAAAAGAAAACAGACCAAATTTGCTGTTTTACAGCGTGTATATCCAGCCCTGCCTGCCAAGTGTTCCGATTTCGAAACTGTTATTTCCAGTTACAAATATTTGAAAGAAGAAGACGAAAACGAAGAAGAAGAAAGAAGACCCTTTTCCTCTTGCGCTCTGTCGAGAGATAAAGTTGGTCTTTAAAGAGGATAAAGTGTGTGGTTATTTTTAATTTAGGTCGGCAACATTTGACGGTGTACAGTTGCCCACGCGGAAAGAAGTCCATACGTGTAAACAACATGCGTGCCATACATGGATAGATGGGATGGCATGGGATGATTCATTTCTTTTCTTTTTAATTAATTTCTAAAATAAAAAAGTTCCCGTCTTTTGGCTGGCGTACATGTGAAAGTGGGTAGGCGAAGGTTCCTTGTTTGTAGGGGATAAGAGGCGGGTGGGCCCCATTGAGACAGAATTTGGAGGCTTACTCGTTTTCGTACTGCCTAGGTATCCCTTGTTTGACCTTGTAATCCAACGTCCCCTGCCCGCACACGTTGCTTGTGGGACACTTTCCCTTTCCCTTGCCTTAGGTTTTGGAGCTTTCGAGGTAAATGCCCGCCTTTATTGTGCGCTTTGGACCTAAAGCATGTGGCACTGCTATCCCACGTGGATCTTTGTCCAAAAAAACATAAATGAAGAAATAAACTATCTCCATTGTTTTTCCGTAAAGGTCTTTTGCGATATTAGGCACTCCTTCCAACTTTTATCTGTATTTAGTATTCGAAGGGAACATTCTAGGACAATCTTGCAAGGGAAAATAAATAAAGAATATTGTGGTTCGAATTAAATGAAGTAATAATAAAGAGTATTTAGCTTTATATCTGATGAGGAAATTGTTGGGACAAGAGAAAATATAGTCTCATTAAAAAAATATATATGTTTTTATGAAATAAAATAATTAAAAGGTGTCAATGGGTCTTTGGTATGCTAGTGAAGTTGAATGGTTCTAAATGAGTCCAATAGGGATCAAGTCTTCCTGAGTGCAAGGCCCCAACATTATAAGGGACGAGGTCGGGATCATGCCCCGGGCGAATTTGGTGGAATGGATACTCCTCAGTCCTTGGCTTTTAGCCAAAGAGGTACCCCTCAATCTTTGGCTCTTAGCCGAAGAGGTTCAATCTATGGCTCGTGCACATGTATTGGGTTGTAAAATGAATATAGGTTTGATAGAAGCCCTCCATCAAAAAATAATAATAATAATAATAAGGTATTTAATTTTAAGATATTATGAAGAAATTGTTGTTGTAAATGTTGAGAATTAATTTGTCATGGTATTAGAAAATTATGGCTTGTTGGATAATTATTGAATAACTAAAAATATAATTATGAAACTATATGGTTCACTTCCATAAGTGCACAAGAAATCTTTGCAAGTGTAGGTTGAAATGGAGACGAGAAAATATCACCTCACATAAATGTTTTAGGGTAGATTAAATAAATAATGATAATAAATAAAGAATTGTATGTTGCACTAAATAAAATAATAAAAAAGGTATTTAGCTCTATGATTTGATGAGGAAATTATTGTTATAAATGTTGAGAATTTATTTATAGTGGTACTAGAAAATTAAGGCTTGTTGGACGACAATTGGATAACCAAAAATATAATTATGAAACTATTTGGTTCACTTCCACGAGTGCAAAAGTGGTATTTGCAAGTGCAGACTAAACTTTTATATGAAACTAAGAAACTAAGCATCGAATCACACATATGAACTTTGATTTTAACTTGTGTACGTGTTTGCATCTATGTGTGTGATTTGTATGTGGGAAGATGGTCTCTTCTAAAATAATACTTATTATCCTTTAGTCAAGCCACTAAGTAAGCAAATTTGACAAGGATGAAGAAGGATTCAAGACAAAAGGCAGATGGTTTGGTCATTGTTGGCCTTATAATAAATTGGAGTTTTTGGGCCAACTCTACTAATTGTCCTAAGTATATCACCTCTTTAGTAAGACATGATGTGGTATTCCATGATGGATAGCCCCCCTCACATAATTACTTTAGCTATGACACTAAATGGTCCAATATGAAATAGAGAATGGATTCAATTCAGAGTAAAATGAATAAGTTTGAAGAGGCTATTGACAAAATCATTCATCTAAGTGATGACATGATGTAGTGATATGTTTCTAGCATTGTGTTGCTATAATTTGAACTTAGGGAGCAAAATCATGAAGACTACTAAAAATTCCAAGAAAATGTTAGAAGTTAAAGGTATGTTGGAGGATACTGCTAAGATCCCTTCTTAGGTGGACAAGTTGGACACCCTCAATATGGATTTGAAGAACTTGATAACTCACCATGGGTTTCTTTAGTTCTTTTTTTTCTATTGTTTTAATATCCCTTAAGATATTTTATATGATGTTTATGTGTTGCTTTTACACAACCTAAGATTATTTTTTCTGTTAGTTTTTTTGGTGGATTTTTTGGTGTTTTCTATGAACTCTTTAATTTGGTAGAGGGACTGAGACCCTTGTTTCCCTATTTATCTATCAAAAAAATATACATGAGAAGATAATGACCTAACATTATAAGGCATAATATCATCATGTAATATATCACTAGTTAAAATAGTATCATAAGTATTCATAAAACTAACATGAAATGTAAAAGATCACAAATCATATCACTGTGTATAGCTAATGATGAAGGAAATACCTCACAATTCATTGCATCCACATTTATCACATAAGGTATATCATCATCATTATGATCCAATGTATGTGAAGGATTGATATCTAAATGTGAAACATCATGATGTACATCACTATCACTAATTTATGGGCAAGTGAAGTGATTATATATCCAAGAGATGATGGAAGGGATTAATCAACTCTATGAAGGAGGATAAAACACATACATGATAGAACAAAACCTCCATAAATAAGATATTTGCATTCATAGCATAAAAGGACATGATAGTATTAAGGATGAAAGAATCATAGTGACACGCCAAAAAATTTAACATACACATGAATAGAGGCTAATAATAATAGGTTATGGGAATCAATTATGTAAGATATATCTGTTGGTTATTCTAAACAGATAGCGTGTGGGATATGAAGGAATAGAGGTGCCAAAGTTGGGTATAGTGTAGTCAATGATGCTCACACACAACTTTCAAATGTGTGAGCAATCTCTAGAGAAGGTTAGCTTCCTATCTAAACTCAACTAAATTAATTATTTGTAATGAAAATGGATAGGGGGCATAAGGTTTAGAAAGAGATGTAAGAATTAGGGAAATAAAATGAAAATGGTGGGTGGAGGGTACCAAACAAGGAGATCGGTTAGCCCTCCCTTTAGCACACAACCAACTTTTTGCTATGCCCCTACCCCTATAATGTGTATAGTTCACCTATGAATATATAATTATTTATGATAGGGCTACCTCAACTTACATTACATAAACTTACCAATATATAGAAGAACATTAATTGGCATATATAGCCAGTAGATATTCAAAATACACAAAGATATTCCACTTCTACTAAGGGGACATAAGTAGAAAAATATAACACAATATTAAAATTTAGACCAAAGGGCACTCTTCAAGGCGAGATATGAAGAATAAAATATAAAAACAACATTTCATTAATCAAGAGTTAAACGATCAGTAATCAACCAATCATTTATACAAGAGCAAATAAACAACATAAATTGCATAGAGAGCCAAAAGATATCTACAATGAGAAAAAAATCTTGTACATATAGACTACTAAAAGAAGTGTTCTCAACCATATATCTAAATAGGGTTAATCTAAAAGACCATAATCACTTACATGCTAAGCCTAAAGTAGACATCCCCTTTAGAATAACCTACCTAACTCACCTCCTTAGAGGGAAAGAAAATTTACATTAAATATTTAAAAAAGAAGAGCCACAATAAATAATTTTTAAATAACATGCATAACTCCAAAAGAATATAATAAAATAAGAGATTTTATTAAAATTCAACTGTAGTAAAAAAATTACTATAATATCAATGAAGCACAAATTAAGGGTGGGTAGGAGAGGTCAAAGAGATATCTAGCAATATAAGCCCAAATTCTAATAGAGATTAATAGAGATGAATTAGTAAGATAGAAATAAAGGTGGATTTAAATCTAAATTAGAGTTGATATAAAATAAATATAATAAAAAAATCAAATTTGATCTAAAAATTAATAATGAAAGAAAGGTAAACTCCAAGTAAGTAATGTAGGAATATTAGGTTTTGTCATAAAATGTAAGGGAAAATATCACCTCACGTAAATAGTCTAGGGTGAATTAAACATATAACAATATAAATAAAGAACCCTATGGTTTAGAGTTGAGAGTGATTTAATAGACTATACACAATAAACTTTGTAATTAATTATAGAATTAAAAAAGGTAATTAGCTCTAGATTTAATGAGGAAATTACTATGACAAATATTGGGAATAAATTCATCATGGTACTAGTTATCATACGACTATTGCAAAATTGGAACTTGATTATGAAAGTGTTTGGTTTACTTCTATGAGTGTATAATTAATCTATGTAAGTGAAAGAGTAAACTTGTGCATGGAACTAAATCCATGTTCATGGGTAAAACTACAAAGTTGTATCACTTTTTCGGCCAACTTATCAGTACAAGTGAATTTAAGTATTTCTAACTAAAAATTAATTTTGGTGAAACATATAATCTAGTATGATTCATTCTAGGTAAGTTAGATATGTCCACAGCTTTTCCAACTAAAATTGTTGGCTAAATGCATATGTAACACCACTTTGACGCCACTTTACCAAAAAATTAAAATTATTTTATGAACTTGATGTTTTAGCATCTCCTACTCATGTAAATAACATTTTTTTAAAAATAAAAAATACTCTTTTGTAGATCCATAAGTGTAGCTTTCAAAATATATATTTTAACAACTTAATTATTATTTTTATTTTATTTTTATTATTACGCTGAAAGGCATAACGCTAAAATGGCAACACATTGCCTATAGGAGGTCAGCACAATCGTGAAAAGAAAAACAAAAAGCAAAGATAGTTAGCAATATTTATTTATTTAAAAAATAAATTCTTTAGCTCCAAAAAGTAAGTTTCCATATTCTTTATCTACACAAAGAAAGTCCAAAATCATGGACAAATAAAGCTTCCAATTTTTTTAGCACAAATAGTAGTTCATACAATTTATATAGATAGTTGTCTTTAAGAACTGTGCCTATAGGAGGTCAGCACAATCTATGAAAGAAAAACAAAAAGCAAAGATAGTTAGCAATATTTATTTATTTAAAAAATAGCAATATTTATTTATTTAAAAATAAATTATTTAGCTCCAAAAAGTAAGTTTCCATATTCTTTATTTGCACAAAGAAAGTTTCCAAATTCATGGACAAATAAAGTTTTCAATTTTTTTAGCACTAACAGATTGTACGATTTATATAGATAGTTGCCTTGAAAAAATACTATTTTTTTTTTAAAAATGAAAAAAATATGATGCACTAGATGAAAGAATCTATATAAAGATGGTATATTTTTTTTCCATTTTAGATAAATAGTTAATATGAAATTTGTTGTCAAATGGAAACAGTTGTGTTTTGATGCATGCACATTTTAATATTTATTTTAAAAAATATTTATCAAAATTAGAAAAATATATATCCATGCACTAAAGGTTTAAGTTATAAATACACACAAAATTTGAAGGAAAAAAAACAAAATTTACTATATAAAGATGGACGTCTCAGGTAATTTCATTTTTCATCATTGTATCAACAACTAAATTATAGTGTCAATTTATAAAAAACTCTATTCAAATATTTTTTAACTTAAAAAAAATACAAACATAAAATATACTAAAAAATATAAATTATATTAGTTTACATCATTTCAAAATTCAAAACATATATGTCACTTTTAAGTGATTCAAGTTTAAAAGTTGGATGAGTGTTGGTTGTTCCCTTTATAAAAATGATACAAATTTGTACTTTTACCCTCATGGATTTAAAATTTTGTGTTTTATACTTATTCAAGTTGTTCTATCTAGGCAATGGTTTTTAAGGATCTTATTATTTCCAAATTAGGTATTGGTTGTCAAGGATTTATGCAATGACATTCAAAATTATCAAATGGATCTATGGAAAGTGAAATAATAGTTGTTTTTAGGCCTTTTATTTCTCTATGCAAGCAAAATTGTATGAATTTTCATTCAAATCATGTAGCTAATTATAAAATAGTAAAGGCCAAAACTATTGACTTTGCTAATGAAAATACATTTTGAGTTTTTTTTTCTACTTAATTGGTTATGTTAAATATTTGAATTCATGTGGTTTGAATAAAATGGTAGTATATAAATTTTGTATATATCATATGTTGATGTGAAGAATTTCATGAAATACCATTTATCCTATTTTTTACATGGTTTGAACTAAGCATAACCTCATGCATCCTCTTCAATAACTTCATTTATGCACTTGAACTCACTCAATAAGCTATGCAATACTCATGTATCCACAGACAACATTATCCTCAAGCAACCATATATAGTTATTACATGCTAGAGTGTAGTACATCTCACATACATCTTGTAACCTTACACATGGCTACACATGTTATTGTCTAGTTAGAACATATGTGTGGGAGCATTTGCATCCACATGTTATGCCTCCATATGTCCACACCACCTAGTGGCCTCTATATCATTGAACACGATCATCCAACATAATACACATCTAACACAAGGTGGATTTGTAACACATGATTCTACAATACAATTGACACCATATGGGTTTGACATCTATCATCACCCCATCCACATAGTGCATAATTCATGCATGACACTTGCCAATTTATATTTGTGGGATCTAGCTAATAGTCTACTTGTATAAATATCTTCTTCATACATTTTATAAAATAGAAAAAGGCATACAAATTCTCATTTATCTATATGTATATTCATCTCATTTATTTTTAAATAGAAGTGACATTTATTTTGTAAGCCTTCCACATTTAAGTGTGTTTTAGTTAGCATATATGTTTTCCTTAATACATTGTATAATCTTGTTGCATTACTAGCTAAGGAAAATTCACACATTTAGTTAAAATCATGAAATTCCAAAATGAACATCAAAGAAAAAGGACAATGAATGCATTTCTAAAGTAAATTAACTAGCATTCAACAAAAACTCAATGTTGCTTTGGAGAAATGGTGCTAAGAACTCTTTAAGTAGTTCCATGACTTCATATAGATACAACTTGTGCAATGTCAAAATCCCTTCAAAGTTCAAGTCAATCTAGATATTCTTGCATTCAAGGGAAAAAATAATTCCTCAAAACTATCTATATTTTTGTATTCAATATCTCAAAGCTTACTTCTTCATTAACTTATTCACTAATACCAATAAGATCTTCTTTGCAACACTAAAATGTCTATTTTAGTATCAAACTAATGACAAGCACTCAATGCACTACACAACAAAGATAACTAGCAATTCTAGTGTAGTAAGACTTTATTAGTGTTCTATAGTTAGAATTTTATCCCCTCAAGTATTATTAAGATGAATAGATGAAGATTTAGTAGTTATACTGACAAAAGGATTAGTCTATGGAAGAATACACTAATGAGTGCCACAAATTCATGTGCTTGTAGGAGAATTTTTTTTAGCATCATCGAGTGGTCAAACACATTAGTAGATTATCACCTTCCATTTGTGCTAAAATGGAGTTCTTAACCTTAAACACCTTTAAACAAGTAGTTCACATTGAGTAGATTATCACCTTTAGATAACTAATTAAGTAAGGTTAGTCAAGCTAAAACTTGGCCCCCCATCTACCAATTCCCTATTGGGCCACCAACCCCATCTAATCTATGGATCCCTTAGGGGTGATAGGGGTGGGAGGTTGGAAACAACATAGACACGATTGGTGTTGACCACACTAGGGGATTTGTTATCATGGTAATGAGAGGGGTCAAATGGTGGCAATTGATAGGGTGTCGCTGAGCATTCTAAGTCACATGGTAAGCAGGGTAAAATGGCAAGGTCATTTGCTAATGGGGAAATCTCATCCCAATCCCCTATATATATATAACTATTTTGAAGCTTAATAAGGATATAGAGATAGAGAAAAGCTCATTCTTTTTTAATAAAAAGGGGTAAAAACTTTATTGAAAATCAGAGCAAAGCATTACATAACAGCAAAGGGCCAAAGCCCCAGGAACCAACATAAACCACAAGAAAAGCCAGGAACAAAATCACTCTTCCCCAATAGCACTCCCATCCTCTGCAAGAATCCTCTCCAAATCCTGACATAACTCACGGGAAATCTGCTCCCACCCATCAATCTTCCCACCATCTATATTCTCTGACGCCCATTTGGCTAGACAATCAGCTGCCCTATTCCATTCCCTTGGAATATGGACATAAGATACCGACTCCATCAAAGAGCTAACCTGCAATATCTGCTGCACCAACATAGCCAACTGCCAGCTAACATCAGAAATCTTCTTTCCATGAAGTAAATTGACCAAGACCTGAGAATCTGACTCACAAATAACCTTACGCCACCCTAAAGCATATGCCTGTTTCAAGGCATAGAGAATAGCCAAGCCTTCCATCCTATTGACAGTCTGTATCCCTTCATTAGCAGAAAAAATAAAAACCACTGATCCAGAAGAATCCCTACCAACCCCGCCAATCCCAGCAGGTCCAGGATTTCCCCTAGATGAGCCATCTGTATTAATTTTCAAAAATCCAGTAGGAGGGGGCAACCAACTCCCCACCCTTTGAACTTTTTGCTTCACACGCCTACCTCTCCTGACGCAAGCAGAAGCTGAAGATAGCCCCTGAATACCCAGCCGATCAACCATCTCAGCATCTCCTTTCTCTAACGGCAACATAATCTCACCTTTAGCTTCGACTGTCTCCTGGATCATTCCCACAATTCTAAACCAAACTTGTTGAATCCCCAAATTTTCACCTCGAAAGATTCTCGATTCCTTTCCAACCAAACTTGCCAAAGCAGAAAGATGGGACCAACATACCAAACATCCTGCAAGAAAGAGGCCGAGGAGGGGGGCCTCCCCAGACTAATCCAAAACTCAACCAAGGAGGAGGCATGAATGCATGGGCTTTTCCAAACACCCCACCAGAAATGCCAGAGTTGTAAGGTGAAGGAACAACGAAAGAACAAGTGAGGAGAGTCCTCCTCCCCACACCCGCAGAGAACACACCTAGATGGGCCTGAAAAACCTCTCTTTCGGATATTATCCCAAGTCAAACACCTATTCCAAGCCAAAGTCCAAATAAAGCAATTACACTTTGGCCAAGAAAACTTATTCCAAACTTTCTTCCACCAATGAACCTCCACCCCCTCAATCTGCTGGGAAAGCAACTCCTGATACCCAGAAGAAACAGTGTAAGCACCCTTGGGGTTAGGAGACCAAGCCAACACATCCTGATCCATGAGGGAGCTACAACTTCGACAAGAAAGAATGTAATGAAGCTCAGCGCACTCCTCCTCCATACCAACAATAGGCCATTCCTCTGGATTCTTCCATCTTGCCTCCACCAACTGCCCCTGAAAGGAAAGAGACTTAAAGTCGCACACCCTCGACCATCCTGCTTCACAGAACCTCTGGCACAATGTAAGCAAATGAGGATACTGAGAAACAATGGGAGGGTGGCCATCCCAAGCGTCATGCCAAAAATGTGCCTCTGACCCGCTCTTGCATATCCAGAATAAGCCACCCTTAACGAGCGCAGCCCCTTTCTTGAGAGTATTCCAAATCACAGATCCCTTCCCTGTCAAGCTATAACGAGGGATATCACTTTGAGGAATCCCTGGAAAGTACTTTTGAGTCAAAATTTTGGCCCACACCCGATCCTGTTCCACACACCAACGCCAATACAATTTAGCAGCCAGAGCCGTACCAGACAACAATGACTGCCTTAACCCAAGACCACCAAACTGTTTAGGGCTACAAACAACATCCCATCTAACAAGGCTCCACTTGGAAGATAATAAACTACCAGCCCATAAAAATTGTCTTGCTAAGGAATCAAGATCCCTAACAAAGCCCATCGGCGCCACCTGAATCATACACCTATAAAGAGGGAGAGCCTGAACCACAGATTTGAGCAACTGAACCCGACCCGCAAAAGACAGCCAGCGAAGGGTCCAATGAGTGACTTTGACACAAAATTTTTCCAGAATAGCCTGCCAAGAATCCCTAGACTGCCTACCAACAGAAATAGGAATCCCAAGGTAGGTCAGCGGGAGATCCCCAATCTGAAATCTGAGAATATGAGCAATTCTCCTCTGAATGGAGTTCGGAGTATTGAAGAAAAAAATGGAAGACTTTCCCTCATTAATTGACTGGCCCGATGCAGCAAGATAAATATCCAACACCTTGCGCATGTTTGAAGCCTCCCTAATAGTAGCCATGCCCATCAAAGCAGTGTCATCCACAAACTGTAAGTGAGATTGCACTGGTAAGCCACCTCCCCATTGCCATCCTTGAATGAAACCCCCCTCCACATTCCTTTTTATCAACCGTCCCAAACCTTCCACCAAAAGAAGAAACAAGTAAGGAGAGAGGGGGTCACCTTGTCGTAAACCCCGAGAAGCACCAAAGAGTTCAGAGTGCTCCCCATTAATCAAAACAGAGAAAGAAACTGAATTCACACAACTCATAACCCAACGAATCCACTCCTCCTCAAAACCAAAGGCCCCCAGAACTTTTTGGAGGAAGGACCATCGAACTCTGTCATAAGCCTTGGCCATGTCAAGCTTGATGAACATAGCCTTATCTTTGGAGTTGGCCATAGAATGAATAGTCTCTGTAGCAATAACCACCCCATCCAAAATCTGGCGGCCCACCACAAAACCACTCTGTTCCTCAGAAATCAGCAGCGAAAGCCACTTTTTTAACCTATCAGCAATCAACTTAGAGATAATTTTATATATAACATTGCAAAGAGAAATGGGGCGAAATTGACTTAACCGATCAGCCCCATCACCCTTGGGGATTAGAGCAAGGAAGGTAGAATTTAGGGCCCGAAGCATTTGCTTATTCTTTTGAGACTCTTGAACAACTGCCAATAAATCCAACTTGATAATCTCCCAAAATTCCTGGAAGAACTCAATCGGGAAGCCATCCGGACCAGGAGCTTTACCCTTCTTCATCTGGAAAACAGTCTTCTCCAGCTCCTCCAGAGAAATATCACTCATAAGATGCTCCTTCATCTCCCAAGAGACCAAAGAAGGAATACAAGAGAGGACCTGAGCCTCTTCAACTGAGTCCCCTTGCGAGTCCTCCCTGAATAAAGAAGCAAAATACTGCACAACTTCATTTGAGATATCCTGAGTAGAAGAAAGAACCTCTCCCCTGTCAGTCACCAAAGCCGAGATAGAATTACCATGATGTCTGGCCTTCACCGAATTGAAGAAGAAGGCAGTATTCTTGTCTCCCTCCTGAAGCCACTCAATCCGAGCTTTTTGTTTCTAGTAGATTTCCTCCCTCAGCTCCCACTCCTCTAGAGCTTTCAATGCCCTAGCCTTGTCCCGCAACAAATCCTCAGACACCCCATCCTCCCTAATCAACCTAGTAATACCATTCAGCTCAGCTTGTGCAGCAAGCTTCGCATGGTAAATGTTTCCAAAGCAATGTCGGTTCCATCGTTTAAGTTGATACTTAACATATTGAAGGAGCTTAGCAAAATTATACATTGCAGTACCATAAGCAGGTCTACCATACCTCCACCATTCAACAACACATCCATAAAGGTCAGGGTCCCGCAACCACATTAGCTGGAATTTGAAGGTTGGCGTTCGAGGCATCCGAGCAGAAGAGATAACTAGCTTTATAGGCCAGTGATCCGAACCTCTCCAGTCTAATATCTTAGAACTAGAAGACCACATTCCCCCAACCCAAAAGTAGGAGACCATGAAACGATCCAGTCGTTCAGCAATGCAACTATCACCAACCCTTCTGTTGTTCCAAGTAAATTGACCATTGCTAGGTTTGATATCAACAAGATTGAGAGCAGATATATTGTCCTGAAACAACAATGCAGAAGGCTCTAGTCTTGCAATACCACCCCGTTTCTCAGCTAATTCAGTAATAGCATTAAAGTCCCCTGCAATGATCCAAGGATGATAGGGAAATAGGCTACGAACAAAACGAATATGTGTCCATAAAAGAAGTTTACCCTGGAACTCAACAGGTGCATAAACATTGGAGAAAAGAACAAACTCTCCCGACTCAGGACACGAGGCAACCATGGATAAAGAGGACTTGAAGGATAACCACCACAAAGGTTGAATCTTCTGAGGGTTCCAGAAACAAGCCACACCCCCCGAGAATCCCTGAGCCCCAATACACTGGCATTGACCATTCTTCCACAACTTAGGCACTAAACCCATCATGCACTCAACAGATAACTTGGTCTCCTGAAGAAAAAGAACATCAGGAGAATGACTTCTTACCAACTCACGAACAACTTTTTGTCTAGGGCCACTGTTCAAGCCCCTTACATTCCATGAAATAATGATCATTTCAAAGGAGTCAAAAAATGAGAATCTAGGGTCTTAACAGACCCTGACTCCACCAAAGTCTCCCCCATCATCTTAATCTTTTCCAAATCTTTCTTCCTGCCAAGTTTAACACTTTTCTCCGATCCCCCCTTCTTGCCATCCTTTTGCAAAATGCCCAGTTGAGGAGAAGGCTTGCTACTCTTAGCCACATCCGATCCAACATTCCGTGCAGGAAAAGACGTGCTTCCATCCCCCTGCCCCAACTCAACATTTGGACCCGACATCACCTGAGCCCCAACCTGCACATCAGTGACCATAGGTATGGCAGACTCCTCCTGTGGAGCAGGAGGAGTAATGGAAGTGTGATCCTCCAGGCCAGAACCAACCACACCCGGATCCACACTTATTAACCCTGGATTAACTTCTTGCTGACCCAAATCATCCAGGACCTCAAACCTGTTAAAAGTATCCTCATCTTGTCTCTCCATCAAAGTCCTCTTTTGTCCTCTATTCCGGTTACGAGCCTTAACAGGAACATAACCCTCAGCATCTGCACCCTCAACAGAAATAGGATTCTTCCCCTTATCAACATCAGAATTGTTACGAGGAGGAGGTGGAGGCTGAGGCACCACAGGCTTAGCCTTCGGGCATCTACGCAACAGGTGACCATATTCATGACAGAGGCGGCATCGGAAAGGAAGGGTTTCATAATCCAATTGTTGTACCCAAGAATGGGGACCCACACACATATCAAAAGCATCTGGAAAAGGCCTACTCAAATCAATTTCCACACAAATTCGAGCAAAAGTCATTACTTTCTTACCTAGGGTTTGTGTCGAAGACCCCACCGGCTTCCCAAGCATCGAAGCAAGCATGTGCAGAACATCCTCACGACAACATTCAATTGGAAATCTGGGCAACCGAACCCACACCGGAACACGATTCGGAAGCTCCTCCGAGGGATTAAAGCCTGCATGCCATGGCTTGACGAACAACCCAACTTGGTTGTGAAAATAGGGCCCCCCCTCAAAAACCCTATTGCAATCAGCCAAGCAGATAAATGTGACCATGAAAAAATTATTTGCAAGCAGCGTGACCTCCATTTCACCCTCTGGCTCCCAAGTCCTCCGAGCCCAAGTTTCCAAAAATTGTAGAGACACTCTCATTCCCAAAAATTTGCAGTACAGAGAATGCTTTGAATAATATTCAATATCCTCAGCAATCATCTCAATCGGAATCACCAATTTAGGTCTCTCTTTGCAACGCTCAAGGCAGCCGTTAATCTTCGAGATCCGAGATCCACCAGACGAATTCGATTCCATAGACCCTGTATTCGGAGAGAAGAGGGTGTTTTCAAAAACCCTCGCTCCTTGTCTTGGCGATTTCAAGCCCACCGCAGCACGAAAATCCATGTCGGGCGCAACCCTAGATGGCTCACCCTGAGACATAGCCGCCAAATGGCCTGGGACAGACATGCATAGGAAAGATCCGGCCCCAGACACAGCAGATCAGAGGAAACCCTCCCGCGCAGGAAAAATGACCAAACACAACCAGGCCAGAGCTTCAAAGAATAGCCGCAGCAAAAAGATTAACCCCCCACAGAACGAAACAGACGCCCACCCCAACCTTCGCACAAACAGAGAAAGCAAACACGAGCTAGGGCTCGGATGCCCTAGCTCGGCTCTTGCAGTTGCGACCGAAATGCCATCAGATCTTTAGATCAACCAGAGAAAAGCTCATTCTAATTAAATAAAGAGATAGGGCATTATTGCCCACCCCCACTTGGAAATGAAGGCTTTAGCTCCATCTTTCATTGACACATATGGAGGATAAGTCATTATAGAGATAGGTGTTAGCAAGGGGCATGGAGAAAGAATGCACATCTATGAGTGAGTTTTCTAAGTTTGATAATATTTTTTATTGAATTCAAGTGTTGTTTGATGATGACTTGATCTTGGAGCAAGTGAATTTTGATGACTAAATCTTCATAATGATATTATCTATAGAATAGAAACAACAAACAACAACTATTCTCACCCATCTAACAGTCCAACGTAAATAATTAGATGAATATTATGAAAAAAAACCAATTTTAAATAAAATTATGCCATTGCGTATACAAATTTCACCATTGCAGATATTTATGATTTAATCACATGATAAATGATAAAGAGAAAATATATTGCACAATCTTAGGAAAGGAGTTTGTTTCCACTACGCGTGAGTGGCGTAGAGAATTGAAAAATGAGAATATAAACGTGGTCCGTAAGGTGAAACAAGATTGCTGTCGTGAACTTCACTCCAATAAACGCCGTAGATCTGTAAGGGATTACATTCGCTGCAATTGGTGAAGGGAGGAAATAGCCACGTGTCATTGCGTTACAGGGTTTTATTCAAAGGAAATCAAATATAATTTACGGTCTTTCCTGAGGGGAAATCAAATCAGATTTTGTGTTGAGATCTGATCTTGGGTCGATGCCATGATCACACGAGTTGAGAGACTTTTGGTAAAAGTGTACTCTTGTGAGCTGGAGAGCCGATATCTGGACTTAGTACATATATAGCTAGGTATATCCAAGAAGCAGAAAAAGCAAAGACTAATGATTACGTGAAGCACTAGATCTAATTTTATCTGATTGAAACAGTTGGATATGGATAAATATCCAATATCAAACTTGAAAGGTTTTGAGCCATAGGAAATTGTTTTTAGTGGATGACTCTCCATGGAGTCAATGATGTAGCAAATTATAGTTGTCATTTGAAGAATAGTAGTTGTAAGACTCTTGAATTGGTTTTCTCTCTTGAATTTGGGAATTTGAGTCAATATATAAGTTTTGGGATATGATGTAAATTTAGTTAATGTTATTTAGTGGTAAATGGATTTTTCATAATGAATATTTGAATCAATTTTTTATTAGAATTACAGGGTAAATTCTTATGTTGAAAAATGCACGTTATATATTTAAGGATTGTTTTTTGTTTGTATTTGTTAAGTTAAGAAGCCGCTAAATTCTTATTTATCAATATTTTTTTATAGATATGATAATGTATAAAATAATTTTTTAACATTGTTAAGGTGTTTTTGGCATTATCTAATAATGCAAACAAGCATGTGATCATCTTTTCATCTTGGGCATACTAATGGCCACCTCAAGTAGATGACATATGTCACACTTCCCTATTGCTCAAGTCCAGAGAGATATGAGAGCTCACCTAAAGCAAAACACTCCCCAGGGAACCCTTGTTGCGACGCTTTTGTGAGGAATTGAGACAATATTGTTATTGTTGAAAACAAGGTGAAGGAAAGCTACAATATGAACTTATGCAAGTGATTTCAGATCTAAAAATTAGGTTACCAAATCAGAAATAAGCATGTGATTGCAACATACATCACGATATAAAATTTAGTAAACAAAATGTGACACCAGATTTACTTGGAGAAACCCTTTCGAGAAAAAAATCTGCACAAGAAAAGAGGGCAAGTATATTATTAATATTCAAATGAGAGTACATAATAATGCACTTCACTACTAATCTCTAATTAACTCGGCAACACCCTATTACGCAAGAACCCAATATGAAACTACCATCCCATGGCTCTAATTTATAGAAATTGTGGGAGGTAAAACCACGAATGGTAAACCAAAGTTCGAGAAGTCCAAAACCACATTAAAAACCCCACATCCCTCTTCTTGGATAGCCAAAAGACATAATAAAATATTAATTAGAAATTCAAGACTCCCACATGGGCGCCTAACCCATAGCCTATCCAACTCCTTTCTTTTCGGATGCTCCGATGACCTTTCCGCTCCTAGATGGAACACCAACAGACACCTTTTCTTCTCCAATCTTGGGCGCCCCACTCAAGACCTTTCATATTCCATTTTGGACACCTAGGAAAGATGCCTTATCCATATTTAATGTGTAACATCCACTAAAATTAAATCTTCTCTTTCAAATATAATTACAACATGCCAAAATTTAATATTTTTCTCTCATGTCCCTTAGAACACATTCCAAGGAACGTGGAGACATACAAATGACATAGGATTGCAAGGTTAATGTCACCTTATCCTAATAGTTACCACACAAGAAGTTAGTGTGCTTAAATTTGTTACAATTTCATCCATATTTTAACATATTCTTAGTATTGGATTCATCAACACATACACAACACAAGGAAATGGCATAACACATCCTTCATTATATTTGAATAAGATTTTACATTTACTTAGTGTAAACCTATGAGAAATTGCTCAAAAGTTAACTTTTACTACATGCATTGCTTTCCTATTTTTACAATTACTATCTATATCCATCTTTCCTAACTATTAATCTATTTGAACTGTCTTTTTCTTGACATTAGTTACAACGACAAAAACAAACCTTTAGTTCATTTCCCTATAGCTCTACAACTTCTCACATTGTTGC
The DNA here is from genome assembly GCA_007258455.2 of Sequoia sempervirens. Classification (NCBI taxonomy): domain Eukaryota; kingdom Viridiplantae; phylum Streptophyta; class Pinopsida; order Cupressales; family Cupressaceae; genus Sequoia; species Sequoia sempervirens. Next base: position 448,638,497 of record VDFB02281492.1, read on the forward strand.
TTTGTCATATATTCCTATTAACTTGATGCGTCATCTTCTCTAAATCTCTCTTTCTCTCACACTCACTCTCTCTCTCTCTCCTTCCTTATGCCATATTTTCTCTTCTCTCTAACTAAATGGATTTATATCTTTATATCTTCTTTTCACTCTAATTATTTGATTAGGATTTGTTCTTAAATTAAGGGTAAGGATCCATCCTAATTTATTTGGTTTGGATTTATCCTCCTTTCTCATTCATAGTTGTTTGGTCACATGGTTTTCCACAACTTTTAGACATATAAGAGTTAGCTTCTCTTCCCAAAGGTCTCCTTTGTTGCTTTTCTTTGCTTATTTCTCATGTCTTCCCTTGAACAAACAATGTTGGAGACACTCTAGAGAGCATAATATTCACCCATCAAGGGATTTTGTGATGCTTCCAACAAGGAACTCCACTTAACATCCCCACTCTCCCACTACTCATATCTAGGTTCAACATCCCTCTAGACTATGTATCTTATTTGTCCTTAAATAAGTTAGAATTGTGGTGTTACATCTTTTAGTTCCAATCTATTGGAACTTCAATTCACCAAAAGCATCACATTTCTCCATTGTGTAAATGAGGAAATTCTTCCACTTTTTGAAATCCCCATGGCCCTTTGTGTGTAATGCTCCAAATTCTATAAGGAAGTTTTCTTTGAGAAGTTCTCAAAAATTAAATTACTCTCAAATTCTTGCTTAGGGAAGTTTGACACTCAAAATCATCTTTACTATTGCTAGCAAGCTGTGTGGACCACCTCAAAATATATAGGATTTTTTTTTATATAACTAGAGGCTCCACTTCCCTTATTGAGACTCTAATGCAACTAAGGAGTTTTATGTTTTAGCACTCCACTTCCATATATCCACCCAAAGCTTCAACATTTTTATCCTCATGACCTACATCTTAGTAAGGGAACTTGTCAAACATTTTTAGCAAGATGGTTTGCAAACAACACACTCTATAAAGTCCTCTTAAATCTTTCATTCTACTCCTGGACTTAGACTCAATATGAATTGACTAGTCCCTCTCTTTCCTTGGGTCCATAACCTTTGCATGAACCCTCACTTTAATTCTCATTCTATTTCTCCCTTTAAATCTCATCTAAATTACTTTCATTACTTTTTGCCTCAACCCATTCTATATTTTTATATAGCCTAGACTCCTTCCTTGGGACTTGTCTCATAACCATCCCAAAATCTACAATATTGTAACTTTTGTCTTGTATTAATATCATTTCCTGTCAACATGCCATTTATCCTCTTAGATGATGTTGCTTAATTCCTAATCCTCTTGTCTTCATGCATGTGGGATTTCTAATTTTATCGTGTTGCTTCTATTTATGGCCTTGAGTTATTTCTCCTCACCTTTAGACTCTTCATAGAAATATACATTAAACATTGTACATATTCAAAATCCTAGAACATAAAGAATTTGACACCTAAAACTACACTTTAACACCTACAAACTTAATGAATGGAAGATCTTTACAAAGGAGGAGAACTTCTATTTATATCAAGAGGGATAATGCTCACCTCTAGTAAATGATTGACATGTGTCCTCTGTTTTAAATTTTACATTTCGAGTTCCCTCCTTTCTTGCAAAACAAGGAACATAACACACCATTACTAGAAAAAATCTAATTAATTTATGGTTTGATATTAAGGTAACAAAGTCGGTGAGAAAGGAATCTCCATGTCTTGGCATATGTTTTTCACTATTAGATAAATAGTCACATGGAGGCCCTGTTGTCTCTCAGAAATGCACCCTAGGCACAGTGATGAAACTGAGCCTTTCTGGAGAAACATGGGATCACTTCAAGGCTGTGGGTCACCTAAATTGAAATGAGCCTCCAGAGAAGGCCGACTTCCTTTGGGTATCACCTAAACTACCAATTCTGTAAGGGTAAAAGGAGAAGGAATGCATACAAATGGAACTTAAACTATGGTGATACACTGCATTGATAAGAAATCATGAAATGAAAGAAGAAGAAAATGCACTGGGAAACTTATGCAACCATTTCACATACTCAAAACAACTTCTTATAGACTTATGCATCATTCTTAACAGGTTTGATCTACATACACATCTTAGGAAGGAAAGATAAATTTCACAGCTCTAAGGTATGAGTGTAGACTTATAAAACACAGCTAAAGACTTGCATAATCAAAGAAAGATACAAAAATGAGAGTAGTACAAACATGAATACTAGCTTCCAAGGTAAACTCTGTGTTGCATTTCAGATTCCAGTTGAGTTACAAAACATACATTTAGTCGAGAAAGGATTGATAAAAAATCACTAACTCTTTTTAGTGTATAATTTTAACTATCTACAAAAAAGGCAATAATGCCTTATATACCAAAATGTGTCAGCCCCTTAGGGTTTACAAAATATCAGTCCTCAGGATAGATCTTTCCTTAGATCTTTTCATGCAGTTAATGTTGTATTCAATTGAATCCCTGTTGTCTATGTCGGTGTGAAGAGATTGCCTTCAGGGGAAGCCTTCTTGATCTTTCTGCAACCACCACATTCACTTCTGCTCCTCGTGTCGATCTTTGAATTCCCCACAGTCGAGCTGCTTTGAATGCTCCTGAGCTCACGCTGCTTTTCCTTCTGTTAATCACCTTCTCCCTAGTCAAACCGCCATGGCTCGCCCTTAGCTCACTCTGATTGGATGGGCACATTTCACGTAGATCCCCCGACGGTCAAAGGCTTGCTCAGTCAGAATCGCATCTCGGTGAGACACTGGAAGTGTCTCACCGATGCGATTATGCCCCCTGAAGCTATCGGCACAACATGTGACAGTCGGTGAGACATCTTAGCGAGCTTTAGAAGTCATATTGATATCGCTAAAAACATCGGCAAGACAATCGACATCGGTCTGAAGTCACAACGAGCACCACTGAATCACACTAATACCACTTTTATTTGGTGATTCCATCGCTGTCGGCAAGAGATCGTGTGCTCAGGAAGACCTCATAGCGAACTACATATTTTTCGGCGAGAGCCCTTTTCATTTTGTTTCGGCAAGACAAACATTTATCGCCAGGACCTCACATCGAAGCTTTCATCCTCTTGGCGAGCTCCAATTCCACTTCGGCCAGAGCTTGCTCAGTCGGTGAGACCTTCCACCAACCTCCTCTTCATTCTTTGAGCTCACCCCAACATATCGTCGGGCTCTTCATTCTTTGGCCAGACACCCACCTATCGGCCAGACCTCATCCTGACAACAAGACATTATGTCGAATATGACCCCTCGGCTAGGCCCCTTTGTTTTCTTCGGTGTGACCTTCATCCTTCGGCAAGACATTTTGTCGAAGGCAATATCCTTTGACGAGACCCGTGCTTGTCGCCAAGATATCTCAGCGAACTCCTCTTTTTCGCCAAGTTGCTCACTGGTCAATGAGACATCCTTATATCGGCAAGACCTTATGCCGATGTCAAACTTTCTCGGCGAAGTCCTTGTTGTCAATGAGACTCCTGCCAAAGGCAAAACACATATTGAGGCCCCCTTTTGTTTCGGCAAGACCACCCTCGGTCGGGGAGACATCTCCCTGAAAACATGACCATTCACCGAGCTCTTATCTTATCGCCAAAACTTTGGCTTGTCAGCCAAACCCTTTGTCGAGCACACTATGGTCTCCCCGAACTCGCATCTTTCGGCCAGACTACCTGTTTGTCACCAGGACTCACGCCGAACTCCTCCATTCTCCCCGAGCTCTCCTCAATTCGCTGAGACCTTATGCTGAAGGCCAAATCCTTTGACAAGCTCCTTTTCCTGTCGGGGAGACATCCTTATTTCGGCAAGACCTTTTGCCAAAGTCAAACTTTCTCGGCGAGGTCTTTTGTTGTCGGTGAGACTCCTGCCGAAGGCGAAACACATATCGAGGCCCCCTTTTGTTTTGGCAAGACCCTTTCGTTCGCCGAGACATTATGGCGATTCCTCTATCCTTCGCCGAAACCATCATCTCTTGCCGAGGCTTCTTCATCTGTCGGCAAGACTCCCGAGTGTCGGTGAGAGATCATGTCGTAGGCGCTTTGCTTTGGCAAGGGCTTATTTCAGTCGGCATGACTTTTCTTAATCGCCGAGACATCCTAGCGAACTCAATCTCTTGCATCGATAGTCTTTAGAGTTGGGGAGACCTTATGACTTCGGCGAGACCCTACAACGAAGCTCGCCTGCTTTGCCGATGCCGCTTCCTTTCAGCGAGACTTCAAGAAGTCGCCGAGACTCTATCCCGAAGGAAAAATATTCCACCGATATGCATATCCTTTTGTCGCCGGGACGATGACTGAAGTCTTGTTGATAAGAACCTGCAAGTGAATTCCACTCGCCGTGACATTCCTGAGGTCTTGCCGATAGACAACACAGAAGCATATTCAACCAAAATACATTATGGGTTGGGGAGACCTTAATAATCTCATGCCGATAGAATCCTGATGCGAAACATTCAGACTTGATGGAACCCTTGCTAGTCGGCAAGACATCTGGAAAATCTTGCTGACTTTCTCCTTAGAGGATTTTCATGCCGAACTTGAACAAGGCAGGCTTCCAAGCTGAGTCCCCTATAACCTAGCATCAGATTCATGAATTTTTCCCTTGTACGAATGCTCCATTTGGCCTTCTCAAACCTCTGTCACATGATTTATCCTGCCTGATTGAGCCTGTGGGTGAAAATTAGGTAACATTTCTAGCGACCTTTGCTAGATGTTTTCCTACTAAACATGGAAAACCAGTAGCGTAGGCCTATCCATTGGGCACGGAGTCATTGGCGAAACTGAGGAACAGACTTGGAGCAGCTTTGTATATGGCTGTAACTCGCTTGAGATTCATAGAACACTCGAAAACTTATTGAAAATAGGGAAAAACTGAAATAAAACTATCTATTTGTGTTGGAACAACACTTAGGGAAAAAGATAACAACTAAACCTATCCTATACTAACCAATGAGAAATTGATCAAACAAACCCATTGACAGGTTGGGTAAAATAATTGCCCTTTCTATAAAATTTACAAGGTTTGCTACGCTGGAGAACAACTAAAGAGAAATGAAGCATGCATGACAATTCAACAAATGGCTGCAAGATCTCTTGTAGAACATATTCAGGCTTACTAACCTTTTCATATGGAATGTAAAAATTCCTGTTCTGAGGTGGAAAGGTAACTTGAGTGCACTCCTCTTGAGCAGTACCCTCATGCTTGGGTGCAAGATTCATCCTTGGTGTTGTATTGGATTGCATCTGAGCTAGGTATCTGATTGGACAGCCTTTGGTAAGGGCAGAGATTGAGCCTCCTTTGATCTCTTGCTCATGAACTGCCATTTTATCACCTTGCTGGCTGGAAAGGTATAGCCCCTGTGGCTGACTTGATGGAAGAGTAGTAGCCTCCTCAATATGCTCATGCTTTCCCAACTGGACACCCATTTCTTCAACGGAGAACAAAGAGATAGCTTCCTCCATCACATCTTCAATCAACGCATCAACCTTTGGCTCTTTTATACACCAGAATGGAAGCTGCTTACAATTCTCATCATCACTGGAAGAGTTACATTTTGATTTAGGCTTGTCTTTGTCAATGCAAGGAGACAACAATTCAAGTGGTGATAAAGTCTCAAGCTCCTCTGTACAATGGAATGGAAGCTCCTCCAACCAGTTATGACTTTGCAAATCAGGCTCATTAGGCTCCTCCTGTTGTTTCAACATTTGTTCAAGTTGTTGCTCCAAATCATCATGGCCATCAGCCTTTTCTAACTCTTTGCCATCCAATGTTGAACAAAACTGCTCAATTATATCAGTGTACACTTCTTCATATAGCTCAGCATCAGCTTTCTCAGGCATAACATGTTCAAAAGTATCAAAACTCTCACCTTGGAGGATAGAATCAGGTTCAATTCAAGGCTTTTCTTCCTGAATTAAGCCTCCATTTTCTTGTTGATTATCATCTATCGACAACCCACCCATGCTTTCTTATTGTTCAATCATTTGCTGCTATTGTTTTCTATATTCATCAATAGCTAGATGTAGCAAATCAATATTTTTAGTCTCCTCCGACTTGAGTGAGTTGTACTAGTCAAAGATCTGCCCTTCTTTTACTTCCTGGATGCCAGAGCATGATTTAATTTGCATGACAGGAAAAGGAAACTCACAAGGTGACTGAGATGGGACTTTCCAACTTGGAATCCTGAGGGTAGAAGACTTATTGATAGGCTCACTAAAGAGCTTGGAAGGTTTCTCTTGTTTAAAGCTAGGAAACCTATCTCTGGAAGCATCCTCTTTTACCAAATGATTCAACATTACAGGAGGAGGTGAGCTGCAACTAGGAGTGGAAAGGGTTTCCTGTGTCTCATACCTTTGTGCTTGATAATCTAAATAAGCCCGACTAACTTGTACCTGAGCAGATAAGAATTTCATTTGCTCCTCTTTGGCTGCTATCTCTCTCTCAAGATCCTCTTCAAACTGACATCCCAACTCCTGCTGCTGTGAAATAAGCTTTTTCTGTTTCTTGACATTGACCAACATCCCATACATGTAGGAGAACACCCTACTGACATCATTAATCTGTATATGTTCAAACCTCTGGCTCAAAGCCCACAACACACGATCAAACTATTGGAGCAGGTCCATTATAGCTTGGCAAGGATGCTTTAGAGGATAATTATGTAAATAATCATGCTAGTTAATATCATAAACCTCATCTTGGGGGTGGTTTTGATCACATATTGGTCGACCTAAAGGTTGACTAGGAGTGGGAGGGTGGGAAGCATGATGGAAATACTGGTAATCTGCTGATACCGGGTCATTTGACATAAAAACAACAGGTTGTTCTGTATAGTATGGTTGATGGGAGGACATATACACATGACTCTCATGGAATGGAGGTGACAAGTCACTATATTTCTGATAACTAATCATTGCAGAGATAAGACATGAGGAATAACAAGCCTAAAGATCAAACCTTATTGATTACAGACACCTGGGCTGCTGGAACCAGTTGTTACAATGTTGGAGTCGCCATGATATGATGATATTTTACCTCTGAAAGGCCTGAAATTTATTGGATGCATATCAAAAACCAGTAGTAGACATATAATTTCCAAACTGTCAGTTCGATAGTCCCACCGGGCGTGGCAGAAACTGTTGGCTCTCAGAAATGCACCCTAGGCACAGTGATGAAACTGAGCCTTTCTAGAGAAACATGGGATCACTTCAAGGCTGTGGGTCACCTAAATTGAAATGAACCTCCGGAGAAGACCGACTTCCTTTGGGTATCACCTAAACTACCAATTTTGTAAGGGTAAAAGGAGAAGGAATGCATACAAATAGAACTTAAACTATGGTGATACACCGCATTGATAAGAAATCATGAAATGAAAGAAGAAGAAAATGCACTGGGAAACTTATGTAACCATTTCACATACTCAAAACAACTTCTTATAGACTTATGCATCATTCTTAACAGGTTTGATCTACATACACATCTTAGGAAGGAAAGATAAATTTCACAGCTCTAAGGTATGAGTGTAGACTTATAAAACATAGCTAAAGACTTGCATAATCAAAGAAAGATACAGAAATGAGAGTAGTACAAACATGAATACTAGCTTCCAAGGTAAACTCTGTGTTGCATTCCAGATTCCAGTTGAGTTACAAAACATACATTTAGTTGAGAAAGGATTGATAAAAAATCACTAACTCTTTTTAGTGTATAATTTTAACTATCTACAAAAAAGGCAATAATGCCTTATATACCAAAATGTGTCAGCCCCTTAGGGTTTACCAAAATATCAATCCTCAGGATAGATCTTTCCTTAGATATTTTCATGCAGTTAATGTTGTATTCAATTGAATCCTTGTTGTCTATGTCAGTGTGAAGAGATTGCCTTCAGGGGAAGCCTTCTTGATCTTTCTGCAACCACCACATGAACACTTCTACTCCTCGTGTCGATCTTTGAATTCCCCACAGTCAAGCTGCTTTGAATGCTCCTGATCTCACGTTGCTTTTCCTTCTGTTAATCACCTTCTCCCTGGTCAGACCGCCACGGCTTGCCCTTAGCTCACTCTGATTGGCTGGGCACATTTCACGTAGATCCCCCGATGGTCAAAGGCTTGCTCAATCAGAATCGCATCTTGGCGAGACACTGGAAGTGTCTCACCGATGCGATTATGCCCCCTAAGCTATTAGCACAACATGTGACAGTCGGTGAGATGTCTTAGCGAGCTTTAGAAGTCATATTGATATCACTAAAAACATCATCAAGACTATCAACATCGGTCTAAAGTCACAGCGAGCACCATTGAATCACACTAATAACACTTTTATTTGGCGATTCCATCACTGTCGGTAAGAGATTGTGTGCTTGGGAAGACCTCATAGCGAACTACATATTTTTCAGCGAGAGCCCTTTTCATTTTGTTTTGGCAAGACAAACATTTATCGCCAGGACCTCACATCAAAGCTTTCATCCTCTTGGTGAGCTCCAATTCCACTTCGGCCAGAGCTTGCTCGGTCGGTGAAACCTTCCACCAACCTCCTCTTCATTCTCCGAGCTCACCCCAACATATCGTTGGGCTCTTCATTCTTCGACCAGACACCCACCTATCGGCTAGACCTCATCCCGACGGTGAGACGTTATGCCGAATACGACCCCTCAGCTAGGCCCCTTTGTTTTCTTCGGTGTGACCATCCTTTGGCAAGACATTTTTCCGAAGGAAATATCCTTTGATGAGACCCGTGCTTGTCGCCGATATATCTCAGTGAACTCCTCTTTTTCTCCGAGTTGCTCATTGGTCAGCGAGACATCCTTATATCGGCAAGACCTTATGCCGATGTCAAACTTTCTCGGTGAAGTCCTTGTTGTCGGCGAGACTCCTGCCGAAGGAAAAACACATATTGAGGCCCCCTTTTGTTTCAACAAGACCACTCTTCGTCAGGGAGACATCTCCTCGAAAACATGACCATTCACCGAGCTCTTATCTTGTCACCGAAACTTTGGCCTGTTAGCCAGACCCTTTGCCGAGCACACTACGGTCTCCTCGAATTCGCATCTTTCGGCCAAACTACCTGTTTGTCGCCGGGACTCATGCCAAACTCCTCCATTCTCCCTAAGCTCTCCTCAATTCACTAAGACCTTATGCCGAAGGCCAAATCCTTCGGCAAGCTCCTTTTCCTATCAGGGAGACATCCTTATTTTGGCAAGACCTTTTGCCAAAGTCAAACTTTCTTGGCAAGGTCTTTTGTTGTCGGCGAGACTCCTGCCGAAGGCGAAACACATATCAAGGCCCCCTTTTATTTTGGCAAGACCCTTTCATTCATTGAGACATTACAACAATTCCTCTATCCTTTGCCGAAACCATCATCTCCTGCCGAGGCTTCTTCATCTGTCAGCAAGACTCCCGAGTGTCAGTGAGAGATCATGCCGAAGGTGCTTTGCTTTGGCGAGGGCTTATTTCAGCGGAACGACTTTTCTTAATCACCGAGACATCCTAGCGAACTCAATCTCTTGCGCCAATAGCCTTTAGAGTCAGGGAGACCCTTCAGCGAAGCTTGCCTACTTTTCCGACGCCGCCTCCTTTCGGCGAGACTTCAAGAAGTCGCCGAGACTCTATCCCGAAGGAAAAATCTTCCATCGATATGCATATCCTTTTGTCGCTGGGACAATGACTGAAGTCTTGTCGATAGGAACCTGTAAGTGAATTCCACTTGCCATGACATTCTTGAGGTCTTGCTGATAGACAACACAGAAGCATATTCAACCAAAATACATTATGGGTCGAGGAGACCTTAATAATCTCATGTCGATAGAATCCTGATGCGAAACATTCAGACTTGATGGAACCCCTGCTAGTCGGTAAGACATCTGGAAAATCTTGCCTACTTTCTCCTTAGAGGATTTTCATGCCAAACTTGAACAAGGCAGGCTTCCAAGCTGAGTCCCCTATAACCTAGCATCAGATTCATGACTTTTTCCCTTGTGCGAATGCTCCATTTGGCCTTCTCAAACCTCTATCACATGATTTATCCTGCTTGATTGAGCCTGTGGGTGAAAATTAGGTAACAGGCCCTATAAACTTGGCTTCTCTAAGACTTTCATGGAGGCCCTTAATGTGTCCCTTAGTCACATCTTGGTCACAAGCTAATTGATTAGTAGCCTCACTTAGGTAATTTTATTAACTCCTTATTTATATATATAGAGTTTTTCTTCAAGTAGAGAACAAATCCCATGTATACCTTGTTTTACCTCCTTTAATAAGTCCATACCCCTTTGATGTGAAGGGGTACAATAGGAATAGAAAGAGTATATGAACTAGATTCATTAGACGCCATCAATATTTATTTTCATAGAAAATGAATTATTTTAATGAATCACCTATTACAAGATAAAGCTTTCCAAATGGCTAGAGCCATGAGAAAAGGAAAAATAAAGAAGATCTAGATGGAATTAGCAACAAAATCCCATCTCCAACTATATCCCAAAACACTCTCCATATATCCAACATTTTATAAAGGCATAGGACCTGAACAACATAACTCAAACCAACAACATTCCAAGCATATTAAGGTAACTAAAGAAGCCAATGAGATTAATATAATATTTTTGTGAGAGGTACCAAAGGTAGTGAAAATATACAAACTAGAGTTGCCACCAAGGCGGGGATATCTTATCAAGTATAGTCATTATAAAAAGATGAATTTAAGTTGAGATACTTTTTGAATGTCAGAGACCCACTTTGCAACATTCCAATTTTAATTCTATTCCATATCCCACTTGGCAACAAAGTTAGCTACTAAATTTGAGCAAAGGAAATAATTTTAAACTAAGGGGTAAGGAGGATACTATGTTTAGCCACAATTTTAATCCTCCAAGAATGCTCTTGAGATATTTATCCATGCACAAGAGAAACTATAATAAGTGAATCTATTTAAATATAACTTTAGTCCATCCTAATTCTAGAGATTTTTCAAGTGCAAAAAGGATATCACATCCTTCCATATAATATTTAGTGTTGATCACCATAGCAACTAAGAAGAAAAAAATTGACCTATCCTATACAAAATAGCTCGTCTAATTCTCGTATCTCTAGGGTTTCCATGGGAAGAGCCATTTGTATTAATTTTGAAATAAATTGAGGGTGAGGCGACCATCTACTAGATCTATTAATTATTTTAGAAATTTTAAGGGGAGTTCAAGGGCCCCAAGGATAAGAATTTTTTTTTTCAAGCTCGAGGATCCTTGAGATTTAAATATTAGTGGGAGAGATATCCACTAACATAGAACACTTAACATAAATGGTGTCTTTCATAAAGTCCATTTTTTTTGCTATGTTTGAGATATCAAATTCTAGTGACCTTGGAAGATCTAACAATTATGTTCTAAAAATATTTTCCAAAGTATGAAAATAGGGCCAACTCTCAAGGAACATTAAGTAAAACCAACCATAGAAATTGGAGGCCCTCCCATGTTTTCACAAAACTCTAGCAAAGAAGTGGCATGTATGATAGGGTGGTTCTAGAGTCATTACCATTTTCCCCATATCCCTAAAGCCATAGGGGACTCAAAAAAGAGAAGGGAAAAAAATCTTCTACTTAGCCACAATGAACATATTTTGAGGGCCATTCAAAACCTCTCTTTTGGATATTTTCCTAGGTGAGCCATTTATTTAGATAGAGAATCCAAATGAAGGAATTACACTTGGGCTAGCTAAATTTATTCTAAATTCTCTTCCACTAGGGAAAAACACAACACATCACCATTATGTCCAACAAGGGACCTATACCCAAGCTTCACAAAATAATCACCTTTAAGGTCCCCCCCCCCCCAAGAAATAACATCATTATCTTGTAAAGAGAAACACCATTAGGAAGAAAGAATCAAGGCTAGAGTCTCTTGAGTAGCCAAAGATCCTCCATTTTCCCCATATCCCTAAAACCACAGGGAACTCAAATGAAAGAGTATGACCAAAGTCCTTAGCAAGACTAGTTGCAATACTGGGTGTTGATGTTTGATTTATCCCTAGGGATGGAGTTGTTGGAATAGTGGATGACGTCAAGCCTTGTGTCAATGATTGTGCAAAAAAATATGGGGAGTTGGTAACTATGTTCTCAAAGGCTTGATGTTCCATGATTTCTTCCCTAGTTAGTCCAAATGGGTTATTCGTGATGTCTTCTATCTCGTAGGGCCCTGATGGTGACAAAGGTTGTTGTGATGGAGTAACGTGACTTCTCAGCTCAACTTCCAAAGGATTTTTATCACTTGAGGTAAATGTGACTTTGGTTTTCTCCATGATTCTCTTTTGTTGTGATCTTGTCTTTACCATAAATTTTGGGTCACCTATGGCAAAGTTATGTTGAGGTTTGTAATGTTTGAACTCTCTAGTTGACTCAAATCTAGGTAAAAGGGATGCTCTAAGTCTTTTTGGAGCAATAATGATAATGGGGGATGAAAAGGTGGATGATGTGGAAAGTGATCTTTGCAAACGTTTTGGGACATCACTTTTGACTTAATCGTTTGAGGTTTGATGTTTGATAAAGGATGTTTATGAACTTGGAAATATTTAGGGTAGACTCGTGACCTTCAAGATCAACTAACTCAACTAAGTGCATGGAAAAGGATATGTTTCACATATAAAGTAGCTAAGTTAGGGATTGGTTTGATAGATGTTTAAGTCACAAAGTGTTGGTGCATTCAAAATTTTGGTAAAGATAAGTGAAGTGCAGGATGAAATTTGATGGAGGGGTGAATGAAGTGTTTGACCCAATGTTGAATTAAGTGAACCTTTGTTTGATAAGACCAAGGTAGTGAGAAACATGCCAGACCTCTAAAGTTTTTAACTCCTAAAGACCCAATGTTTTAGATAGGTTCATTATCATGAAAAAGACCTGGGTTTTGACCGAAAAAGAACATATACAAGTATGGATTATTCCTTGAAACACGTTTGTAAAAGTTGTATACAATCTTGGTTCTATTTTGGTGAAGTGCTAAAAGGTGTTTATTGAGAGATTTTGGGCTAAGATGCCTAAGTCTAAAATGAAGACCTATAGACCTTCTCTTGGGGATTATGATTTTGCGTGAGATCATTTAGAAAAGTTCAAGTTTATGAAAGAAAAGGGGATATTTATTGCCACATGGGTGGTGATAATATGGGCCTTCCAGCCACAATATCATCTTGTTCCTCTTCTTCATCTAATATTGTTGTTGTGTTTCTCCATTGAATGGGTGTTTCTTTCGTTTCAAAAGTGAGGCTTCTCAAACTACTAATTATGTCAGTTTGTTCTTCGTCAATTAGTTCAAAATCTGGTTGGATGATAGCACCTATAAGGTCGGGTTGTTCAATGGGAGAAATTGGTCTCCAAATGATCATGTGGGATCCAATTTGTCACTTTATCTTGCTTAAGTGAGTTTCTTTTACCACAAACACTTGTCTTGATTAAATTCAAACTAGATGTCTATGTCAAAAACATCATAAATTTCACAATGTCCATTTTGTGAAAAGGATGAAATTCAAGCCATAGTTTTCCTATGTTAACTTTGGGAAGTATGGATTGTTGGTATGTGGCGACTGATCATGCTATACTGTATAGCCCATGGTATACTGTACACCCCGACAAAACGTGATTATTCGCAAGATTGTAATAGGTTTTACACTAGATAATAAAAGTATTGGATGGCTGTGGTTTGGTGGATGTAGCCCAGATTGGGTGAACCACGTTAAATTCTTTGTGTTGTGATTTATTCTGTGTATGTTTTTAGTTTCTCTGTTTATTAATTAAAATCTGCATTTAATTGTTAGATATCTGCCATCTCTAA
>VDFB02281492.1:448652418-448665142 GCA_007258455.2 Sequoia sempervirens
GGTTCAACATCCCTCTAGACTATGTATCTTATTTGTCCTTAAATAAGTTAGAATTGTGGTGTTACATCTTTTAGTTCCAATCTATTGGAACTTCAATTCACCAAAAGCATCACATTTCTCCATTGTGTAAATGAGGAAATTCTTCCACTTTTTGAAATCCCCATGGCCCTTTGTGTGTAATGCTCCAAATTCTATAAGGAAGTTTTCTTTGAGAAGTTCTCAAAAATTAAATTACTCTCAAATTCTTGCTTAGGGAAGTTTGACACTCAAAATCATCTTTACTATTGCTAGCAAGCTGTGTGGACCACCTCAAAATATATAGGATTTTTTTTTATATAACTAGAGGCTCCACTTCCCTTATTGAGACTCTAATGCAACTAAGGAGTTTTATGTTTTAGCACTCCACTTCCATATATCCACCCAAAGCTTCAACATTTTTATCCTCATGACCTACATCTTAGTAAGGGAACTTGTCAAACATTTTTAGCAAGATGGTTTGCAAACAACACACTCTATAAAGTCCTCTTAAATCTTTCATTCTACTCCTGGACTTAGACTCAATATGAATTGACTAGTCCCTCTCTTTCCTTGGGTCCATAACCTTTGCATGAACCCTCACTTTAATTCTCATTCTATTTCTCCCTTTAAATCTCATCTAAATTACTTTCATTACTTTTTGCCTCAACCCATTCTATATTTTTATATAGCCTAGACTCCTTCCTTGGGACTTGTCTCATAACCATCCCAAAATCTACAATATTGTAACTTTTGTCTTGTATTAATATCATTTCCTGTCAACATGCCATTTATCCTCTTAGATGATGTTGCTTAATTCCTAATCCTCTTGTCTTCATGCATGTGGGATTTCTAATTTTATCGTGTTGCTTCTATTTATGGCCTTGAGTTATTTCTCCTCACCTTTAGACTCTTCATAGAAATATACATTAAACATTGTACATATTCAAAATCCTAGAACATAAAGAATTTGACACCTAAAACTACACTTTAACACCTACAAACTTAATGAATGGAAGATCTTTACAAAGGAGGAGAACTTCTATTTATATCAAGAGGGATAATGCTCACCTCTAGTAAATGATTGACATGTGTCCTCTGTTTTAAATTTTACATTTCGAGTTCCCTCCTTTCTTGCAAAACAAGGAACATAACACACCATTACTAGAAAAAATCTAATTAATTTATGGTTTGATATTAAGGTAACAAAGTCGGTGAGAAAGGAATCTCCATGTCTTGGCATATGTTTTTCACTATTAGATAAATAGTCACATGGAGGCCCTGTTGTCTCTCAGAAATGCACCCTAGGCACAGTGATGAAACTGAGCCTTTCTGGAGAAACATGGGATCACTTCAAGGCTGTGGGTCACCTAAATTGAAATGAGCCTCCAGAGAAGGCCGACTTCCTTTGGGTATCACCTAAACTACCAATTCTGTAAGGGTAAAAGGAGAAGGAATGCATACAAATGGAACTTAAACTATGGTGATACACTGCATTGATAAGAAATCATGAAATGAAAGAAGAAGAAAATGCACTGGGAAACTTATGCAACCATTTCACATACTCAAAACAACTTCTTATAGACTTATGCATCATTCTTAACAGGTTTGATCTACATACACATCTTAGGAAGGAAAGATAAATTTCACAGCTCTAAGGTATGAGTGTAGACTTATAAAACACAGCTAAAGACTTGCATAATCAAAGAAAGATACAAAAATGAGAGTAGTACAAACATGAATACTAGCTTCCAAGGTAAACTCTGTGTTGCATTTCAGATTCCGCCTGAGTTACAAAACATACATTTAGTCGAGAAAGCGATTGATAAAAATCACTAACCTTTTAGTGTATAATTTTAACTATCTACAAAAAGGCAATAATGCCTTGTATACCAAAAATAAAAGTCACCTTTAGGGGTTTACAAAATATCACCGTGATAGATCTTTCCTTAGATCTTTCATGCGCTTAATGTTGCATTCAATTGAATCCCCTCGTTGTCTATGTCGGTGGGGAAGTTGCCTTCGTGGGAAGCCTTCTGATCTTTTTCGCGAACCACCACATTCTACCTCGCCTCGTGTCGTATCTTTGAATTTCTACGCCGAAGGCCGCTTTGAATGCTCCCGAAGCCACGCCGCTCTTCTCGTTAATCACCTTCTCTAGTCAAACCGGCCATGGCTCGGCCTCTTAGCTCACTGATTGATGGGCATTTCACGTAGATCCTCCGACGGGTCAAGCTTGTTCGCCGACCGCATTCTGAGACACCGAAGTACCCTCACCGATGCGATATGCCCCCGGCTATCTACGATGATACCGGTGAGACATCTTAGCGAGCTTTAGAAGTCATATTGATATCGCTAAAAACACTAAGAAGACAATCGACATCATTCGAAGTCAATCCAGCACCAATCGAATCACACTAATACCACTTTTATTTGGTGATTCCATCGCTGCCTAAGATCGCGGTGCTCGTGAAGACCTCATAGCGAACTACATATTTTTCGGGCTGGTGAGCCCTTTTCATTTTGTTTCGCAAGACAAACATTATCGCCAGACCTCACATCAAATCTTTCATCCTCTTGGCGAGCTCCAATTCCACTTCGGCCAGAGCTTGCTCAGTCGGTGAGACCTTCCACCAACCTCCTCTTCATTCTTTGAGCTCACCCCAACATATCGTCGGGCTCTTCATTCTTTGGCCAGACACCCACCTATCGGCCAGACCTCATCCTGACAACAAGACATTATGTCGAATATGACCCCTCGGCTAGGCCCCTTTGTTTTCTTCGGTGTGACCTTCATCCTTCGGCAAGACATTTTGTCGAAGGCAATATCCTTTGACGAGACCCGTGCTTGTCGCCAAGATATCTCAGCGAACTCCTCTTTTTCGCCAAGTTGCTCACTGGTCAATGAGACATCCTTATATCGGCAAGACCTTATGCCGATGTCAAACTTTCTCGGCGAAGTCCTTGTTGTCAATGAGACTCCTGCCAAAGGCAAAACACATATTGAGGCCCCCTTTTGTTTCGGCAAGACCACCCTCGGTCGGGGAGACATCTCCCTGAAAACATGACCATTCACCGAGCTCTTATCTTATCGCCAAAACTTTGGCTTGTCAGCCAAACCCTTTGTCGAGCACACTATGGTCTCCCCGAACTCGCATCTTTCGGCCAGACTACCTGTTTGTCACCAGGACTCACGCCGAACTCCTCCATTCTCCCCGAGCTCTCCTCAATTCGCTGAGACCTTATGCTGAAGGCCAAATCCTTTGACAAGCTCCTTTTCCTGTCGGGGAGACATCCTTATTTCGGCAAGACCTTTTGCCAAAGTCAAACTTTCTCGGCGAGGTCTTTTGTTGTCGGTGAGACTCCTGCCGAAGGCGAAACACATATCGAGGCCCCCTTTTGTTTTGGCAAGACCCTTTCGTTCGCCGAGACATTATGGCGATTCCTCTATCCTTCGCCGAAACCATCATCTCTTGCCGAGGCTTCTTCATCTGTCGGCAAGACTCCCGAGTGTCGGTGAGAGATCATGTCGTAGGCGCTTTGCTTTGGCAAGGGCTTATTTCAGTCGGCATGACTTTTCTTAATCGCCGAGACATCCTAGCGAACTCAATCTCTTGCATCGATAGTCTTTAGAGTTGGGGAGACCTTATGACTTCGGCGAGACCCTACAACGAAGCTCGCCTGCTTTGCCGATGCCGCTTCCTTTCAGCGAGACTTCAAGAAGTCGCCGAGACTCTATCCCGAAGGAAAAATATTCCACCGATATGCATATCCTTTTGTCGCCGGGACGATGACTGAAGTCTTGTTGATAAGAACCTGCAAGTGAATTCCACTCGCCGTGACATTCCTGAGGTCTTGCCGATAGACAACACAGAAGCATATTCAACCAAAATACATTATGGGTTGGGGAGACCTTAATAATCTCATGCCGATAGAATCCTGATGCGAAACATTCAGACTTGATGGAACCCTTGCTAGTCGGCAAGACATCTGGAAAATCTTGCTGACTTTCTCCTTAGAGGATTTTCATGCCGAACTTGAACAAGGCAGGCTTCCAAGCTGAGTCCCCTATAACCTAGCATCAGATTCATGAATTTTTCCCTTGTACGAATGCTCCATTTGGCCTTCTCAAACCTCTGTCACATGATTTATCCTGCCTGATTGAGCCTGTGGGTGAAAATTAGGTAACATTTCTAGCGACCTTTGCTAGATGTTTTCCTACTAAACATGGAAAACCAGTAGCGTAGGCCTATCCATTGGGCACGGAGTCATTGGCGAAACTGAGGAACAGACTTGGAGCAGCTTTGTATATGGCTGTAACTCGCTTGAGATTCATAGAACACTCGAAAACTTATTGAAAATAGGGAAAAACTGAAATAAAACTATCTATTTGTGTTGGAACAACACTTAGGGAAAAAGATAACAACTAAACCTATCCTATACTAACCAATGAGAAATTGATCAAACAAACCCATTGACAGGTTGGGTAAAATAATTGCCCTTTCTATAAAATTTACAAGGTTTGCTACGCTGGAGAACAACTAAAGAGAAATGAAGCATGCATGACAATTCAACAAATGGCTGCAAGATCTCTTGTAGAACATATTCAGGCTTACTAACCTTTTCATATGGAATGTAAAAATTCCTGTTCTGAGGTGGAAAGGTAACTTGAGTGCACTCCTCTTGAGCAGTACCCTCATGCTTGGGTGCAAGATTCATCCTTGGTGTTGTATTGGATTGCATCTGAGCTAGGTATCTGATTGGACAGCCTTTGGTAAGGGCAGAGATTGAGCCTCCTTTGATCTCTTGCTCATGAACTGCCATTTTATCACCTTGCTGGCTGGAAAGGTATAGCCCCTGTGGCTGACTTGATGGAAGAGTAGTAGCCTCCTCAATATGCTCATGCTTTCCCAACTGGACACCCATTTCTTCAACGGAGAACAAAGAGATAGCTTCCTCCATCACATCTTCAATCAACGCATCAACCTTTGGCTCTTTTATACACCAGAATGGAAGCTGCTTACAATTCTCATCATCACTGGAAGAGTTACATTTTGATTTAGGCTTGTCTTTGTCAATGCAAGGAGACAACAATTCAAGTGGTGATAAAGTCTCAAGCTCCTCTGTACAATGGAATGGAAGCTCCTCCAACCAGTTATGACTTTGCAAATCAGGCTCATTAGGCTCCTCCTGTTGTTTCAACATTTGTTCAAGTTGTTGCTCCAAATCATCATGGCCATCAGCCTTTTCTAACTCTTTGCCATCCAATGTTGAACAAAACTGCTCAATTATATCAGTGTACACTTCTTCATATAGCTCAGCATCAGCTTTCTCAGGCATAACATGTTCAAAAGTATCAAAACTCTCACCTTGGAGGATAGAATCAGGTTCAATTCAAGGCTTTTCTTCCTGAATTAAGCCTCCATTTTCTTGTTGATTATCATCTATCGACAACCCACCCATGCTTTCTTATTGTTCAATCATTTGCTGCTATTGTTTTCTATATTCATCAATAGCTAGATGTAGCAAATCAATATTTTTAGTCTCCTCCGACTTGAGTGAGTTGTACTAGTCAAAGATCTGCCCTTCTTTTACTTCCTGGATGCCAGAGCATGATTTAATTTGCATGACAGGAAAAGGAAACTCACAAGGTGACTGAGATGGGACTTTCCAACTTGGAATCCTGAGGGTAGAAGACTTATTGATAGGCTCACTAAAGAGCTTGGAAGGTTTCTCTTGTTTAAAGCTAGGAAACCTATCTCTGGAAGCATCCTCTTTTACCAAATGATTCAACATTACAGGAGGAGGTGAGCTGCAACTAGGAGTGGAAAGGGTTTCCTGTGTCTCATACCTTTGTGCTTGATAATCTAAATAAGCCCGACTAACTTGTACCTGAGCAGATAAGAATTTCATTTGCTCCTCTTTGGCTGCTATCTCTCTCTCAAGATCCTCTTCAAACTGACATCCCAACTCCTGCTGCTGTGAAATAAGCTTTTTCTGTTTCTTGACATTGACCAACATCCCATACATGTAGGAGAACACCCTACTGACATCATTAATCTGTATATGTTCAAACCTCTGGCTCAAAGCCCACAACACACGATCAAACTATTGGAGCAGGTCCATTATAGCTTGGCAAGGATGCTTTAGAGGATAATTATGTAAATAATCATGCTAGTTAATATCATAAACCTCATCTTGGGGGTGGTTTTGATCACATATTGGTCGACCTAAAGGTTGACTAGGAGTGGGAGGGTGGGAAGCATGATGGAAATACTGGTAATCTGCTGATACCGGGTCATTTGACATAAAAACAACAGGTTGTTCTGTATAGTATGGTTGATGGGAGGACATATACACATGACTCTCATGGAATGGAGGTGACAAGTCACTATATTTCTGATAACTAATCATTGCAGAGATAAGACATGAGGAATAACAAGCCTAAAGATCAAACCTTATTGATTACAGACACCTGGGCTGCTGGAACCAGTTGTTACAATGTTGGAGTCGCCATGATATGATGATATTTTACCTCTGAAAGGCCTGAAATTTATTGGATGCATATCAAAAACCAGTAGTAGACATATAATTTCCAAACTGTCAGTTCGATAGTCCCACCGGGCGTGGCAGAAACTGTTGGCTCTCAGAAATGCACCCTAGGCACAGTGATGAAACTGAGCCTTTCTAGAGAAACATGGGATCACTTCAAGGCTGTGGGTCACCTAAATTGAAATGAACCTCCGGAGAAGACCGACTTCCTTTGGGTATCACCTAAACTACCAATTTTGTAAGGGTAAAAGGAGAAGGAATGCATACAAATAGAACTTAAACTATGGTGATACACCGCATTGATAAGAAATCATGAAATGAAAGAAGAAGAAAATGCACTGGGAAACTTATGTAACCATTTCACATACTCAAAACAACTTCTTATAGACTTATGCATCATTCTTAACAGGTTTGATCTACATACACATCTTAGGAAGGAAAGATAAATTTCACAGCTCTAAGGTATGAGTGTAGACTTATAAAACATAGCTAAAGACTTGCATAATCAAAGAAAGATACAGAAATGAGAGTAGTACAAACATGAATACTAGCTTCCAAGGTAAACTCTGTGTTGCATTCCAGATTCCAGTTGAGTTACAAAACATACATTTAGTTGAGAAAGGATTGATAAAAAATCACTAACTCTTTTTAGTGTATAATTTTAACTATCTACAAAAAAGGCAATAATGCCTTATATACCAAAATGTGTCAGCCCCTTAGGGTTTACCAAAATATCAATCCTCAGGATAGATCTTTCCTTAGATATTTTCATGCAGTTAATGTTGTATTCAATTGAATCCTTGTTGTCTATGTCAGTGTGAAGAGATTGCCTTCAGGGGAAGCCTTCTTGATCTTTCTGCAACCACCACATGAACACTTCTACTCCTCGTGTCGATCTTTGAATTCCCCACAGTCAAGCTGCTTTGAATGCTCCTGATCTCACGTTGCTTTTCCTTCTGTTAATCACCTTCTCCCTGGTCAGACCGCCACGGCTTGCCCTTAGCTCACTCTGATTGGCTGGGCACATTTCACGTAGATCCCCCGATGGTCAAAGGCTTGCTCAATCAGAATCGCATCTTGGCGAGACACTGGAAGTGTCTCACCGATGCGATTATGCCCCCTAAGCTATTAGCACAACATGTGACAGTCGGTGAGATGTCTTAGCGAGCTTTAGAAGTCATATTGATATCACTAAAAACATCATCAAGACTATCAACATCGGTCTAAAGTCACAGCGAGCACCATTGAATCACACTAATAACACTTTTATTTGGCGATTCCATCACTGTCGGTAAGAGATTGTGTGCTTGGGAAGACCTCATAGCGAACTACATATTTTTCAGCGAGAGCCCTTTTCATTTTGTTTTGGCAAGACAAACATTTATCGCCAGGACCTCACATCAAAGCTTTCATCCTCTTGGTGAGCTCCAATTCCACTTCGGCCAGAGCTTGCTCGGTCGGTGAAACCTTCCACCAACCTCCTCTTCATTCTCCGAGCTCACCCCAACATATCGTTGGGCTCTTCATTCTTCGACCAGACACCCACCTATCGGCTAGACCTCATCCCGACGGTGAGACGTTATGCCGAATACGACCCCTCAGCTAGGCCCCTTTGTTTTCTTCGGTGTGACCATCCTTTGGCAAGACATTTTTCCGAAGGAAATATCCTTTGATGAGACCCGTGCTTGTCGCCGATATATCTCAGTGAACTCCTCTTTTTCTCCGAGTTGCTCATTGGTCAGCGAGACATCCTTATATCGGCAAGACCTTATGCCGATGTCAAACTTTCTCGGTGAAGTCCTTGTTGTCGGCGAGACTCCTGCCGAAGGAAAAACACATATTGAGGCCCCCTTTTGTTTCAACAAGACCACTCTTCGTCAGGGAGACATCTCCTCGAAAACATGACCATTCACCGAGCTCTTATCTTGTCACCGAAACTTTGGCCTGTTAGCCAGACCCTTTGCCGAGCACACTACGGTCTCCTCGAATTCGCATCTTTCGGCCAAACTACCTGTTTGTCGCCGGGACTCATGCCAAACTCCTCCATTCTCCCTAAGCTCTCCTCAATTCACTAAGACCTTATGCCGAAGGCCAAATCCTTCGGCAAGCTCCTTTTCCTATCAGGGAGACATCCTTATTTTGGCAAGACCTTTTGCCAAAGTCAAACTTTCTTGGCAAGGTCTTTTGTTGTCGGCGAGACTCCTGCCGAAGGCGAAACACATATCAAGGCCCCCTTTTATTTTGGCAAGACCCTTTCATTCATTGAGACATTACAACAATTCCTCTATCCTTTGCCGAAACCATCATCTCCTGCCGAGGCTTCTTCATCTGTCAGCAAGACTCCCGAGTGTCAGTGAGAGATCATGCCGAAGGTGCTTTGCTTTGGCGAGGGCTTATTTCAGCGGAACGACTTTTCTTAATCACCGAGACATCCTAGCGAACTCAATCTCTTGCGCCAATAGCCTTTAGAGTCAGGGAGACCCTTCAGCGAAGCTTGCCTACTTTTCCGACGCCGCCTCCTTTCGGCGAGACTTCAAGAAGTCGCCGAGACTCTATCCCGAAGGAAAAATCTTCCATCGATATGCATATCCTTTTGTCGCTGGGACAATGACTGAAGTCTTGTCGATAGGAACCTGTAAGTGAATTCCACTTGCCATGACATTCTTGAGGTCTTGCTGATAGACAACACAGAAGCATATTCAACCAAAATACATTATGGGTCGAGGAGACCTTAATAATCTCATGTCGATAGAATCCTGATGCGAAACATTCAGACTTGATGGAACCCCTGCTAGTCGGTAAGACATCTGGAAAATCTTGCCTACTTTCTCCTTAGAGGATTTTCATGCCAAACTTGAACAAGGCAGGCTTCCAAGCTGAGTCCCCTATAACCTAGCATCAGATTCATGACTTTTTCCCTTGTGCGAATGCTCCATTTGGCCTTCTCAAACCTCTATCACATGATTTATCCTGCTTGATTGAGCCTGTGGGTGAAAATTAGGTAACAGGCCCTATAAACTTGGCTTCTCTAAGACTTTCATGGAGGCCCTTAATGTGTCCCTTAGTCACATCTTGGTCACAAGCTAATTGATTAGTAGCCTCACTTAGGTAATTTTATTAACTCCTTATTTATATATATAGAGTTTTTCTTCAAGTAGAGAACAAATCCCATGTATACCTTGTTTTACCTCCTTTAATAAGTCCATACCCCTTTGATGTGAAGGGGTACAATAGGAATAGAAAGAGTATATGAACTAGATTCATTAGACGCCATCAATATTTATCAAGGCATAGGATTTTTCAAGTGCAAAAAGGATATCACATCCTTCCATATAATATTTAGTGTTGATCACCATAGCAACTAAGAAGAAAAAAATTGACCTATCCTATACAAAATAGCTCGTCTAATTCTCGTATCTAGAGGGTTTCCATGGGAAGAGCCATTTGTATTAATTTTGAAATAAATTGAGGGTGAGGCGACCATCTACTAGATCTATTAATTATTTTAGAAATTTTAAGGGGAGTTCAAGGGCCCCAAGGATAAGAATTTTTTTTTTCAAGCTCGAGGATCCTTGAGATTTAAATATTAGTGGGAGAGATATCCACTAA
Organism: Sequoia sempervirens; assembly: GCA_007258455.2. Lineage (NCBI taxonomy): Eukaryota > Viridiplantae > Streptophyta > Pinopsida > Cupressales > Cupressaceae > Sequoia > Sequoia sempervirens. The sequence goes on from VDFB02281492.1 coordinate 448,662,595, forward strand.
CATAGAACACTTAACATAAATGGTGTCTTTCATAAAGTCCATTTTTTTTGCTATGTTTGAGATATCAAATTCTAGTGACCTTGGAAGATCTAACAATTATGTTCTAAAAATATTTTCCAAAGTATGAAAATAGGGCCAACTCTCAAGGAACATTAAGTAAAACCAACCATAGAAATTGGAGGCCCTCCCATGTTTTCACAAAACTCTAGCAAAGAAGTGGCATGTATGATAGGGTGGTTCTAGAGTCATTACCATTTTCCCCATATCCCTAAAGCCATAGGGGACTCAAAAAAGAGAAGGGAAAAAAATCTTCTACTTAGCCACAATGAACATATTTTGAGGGCCATTCAAAACCTCTCTTTTGGATATTTTCCTAGGTGAGCCATTTATTTAGATAGAGAATCCAAATGAAGGAATTACACTTGGGCTAGCTAAATTTATTCTAAATTCTCTTCCACTAGGGAAAAACACAACACATCACCATTATGTCCAACAAGGGACCTATACCCAAGCTTCACAAAATAATCACCTTTAAGGTCCCCCCCCCCCCAAGAAATAACATCATTATCTTGTAAAGAGAAACACCATTAGGAAGAAAGAATCAAGGCTAGAGTCTCTTGAGTAGCCAAAGATCCTCCATTTTCCCCATATCCCTAAAACCACAGGGAACTCAAATGAAAGAGTATGACCAAAGTCCTTAGCAAGACTAGTTGCAATACTGGGTGTTGATGTTTGATTTATCCCTAGGGATGGAGTTGTTGGAATAGTGGATGACGTCAAGCCTTGTGTCAATGATTGTGCAAAAAAATATGGGGAGTTGGTAACTATGTTCTCAAAGGCTTGATGTTCCATGATTTCTTCCCTAGTTAGTCCAAATGGGTTATTCGTGATGTCTTCTATCTCGTAGGGCCCTGATGGTGACAAAGGTTGTTGTGATGGAGTAACGTGACTTCTCAGCTCAACTTCCAAAGGATTTTTATCACTTGAGGTAAATGTGACTTTGGTTTTCTCCATGATTCTCTTTTGTTGTGATCTTGTCTTTACCATAAATTTTGGGTCACCTATGGCAAAGTTATGTTGAGGTTTGTAATGTTTGAACTCTCTAGTTGACTCAAATCTAGGTAAAAGGGATGCTCTAAGTCTTTTTGGAGCAATAATGATAATGGGGGATGAAAAGGTGGATGATGTGGAAAGTGATCTTTGCAAACGTTTTGGGACATCACTTTTGACTTAATCGTTTGAGGTTTGATGTTTGATAAAGGATGTTTATGAACTTGGAAATATTTAGGGTAGACTCGTGACCTTCAAGATCAACTAACTCAACTAAGTGCATGGAAAAGGATATGTTTCACATATAAAGTAGCTAAGTTAGGGATTGGTTTGATAGATGTTTAAGTCACAAAGTGTTGGTGCATTCAAAATTTTGGTAAAGATAAGTGAAGTGCAGGATGAAATTTGATGGAGGGGTGAATGAAGTGTTTGACCCAATGTTGAATTAAGTGAACCTTTGTTTGATAAGACCAAGGTAGTGAGAAACATGCCAGACCTCTAAAGTTTTTAACTCCTAAAGACCCAATGTTTTAGATAGGTTCATTATCATGAAAAAGACCTGGGTTTTGACCGAAAAAGAACATATACAAGTATGGATTATTCCTTGAAACACGTTTGTAAAAGTTGTATACAATCTTGGTTCTATTTTGGTGAAGTGCTAAAAGGTGTTTATTGAGAGATTTTGGGCTAAGATGCCTAAGTCTAAAATGAAGACCTATAGACCTTCTCTTGGGGATTATGATTTTGCGTGAGATCATTTAGAAAAGTTCAAGTTTATGAAAGAAAAGGGGATATTTATTGCCACATGGGTGGTGATAATATGGGCCTTCCAGCCACAATATCATCTTGTTCCTCTTCTTCATCTAATATTGTTGTTGTGTTTCTCCATTGAATGGGTGTTTCTTTCGTTTCAAAAGTGAGGCTTCTCAAACTACTAATTATGTCAGTTTGTTCTTCGTCAATTAGTTCAAAATCTGGTTGGATGATAGCACCTATAAGGTCGGGTTGTTCAATGGGAGAAATTGGTCTCCAAATGATCATGTGGGATCCAATTTGTCACTTTATCTTGCTTAAGTGAGTTTCTTTTACCACAAACACTTGTCTTGATTAAATTCAAACTAGATGTCTATGTCAAAAACATCATAAATTTCACAATGTCCATTTTGTGAAAAGGATGAAATTCAAGCCATAGTTTTCCTATGTTAACTTTGGGAAGTATGGATTGTTGGTATGTGGCGACTGATCATGCTATACTGTATAGCCCATGGTATACTGTACACCCCGACAAAACGTGATTATTCGCAAGATTGTAATAGGTTTTACACTAGATAATAAAAGTATTGGATGGCTGTGGTTTGGTGGATGTAGCCCAGATTGGGTGAACCACGTTAAATTCTTTGTGTTGTGATTTATTCTGTGTATGTTTTTAGTTTCTCTGTTTATTAATTAAAATCTGCATTTAATTGTTAGATATCACCATCTAACCCTAACAAGTGGT
>VDFB02281492.1:448669360-448727434 GCA_007258455.2 Sequoia sempervirens
TCTTTAAGGTTGAATTCAAGTATAACAAAGCAGTAGGGTCCAAGGTACTTATTTCCAATGGGAGTTGTATTTGCAACAATGTCATCCAGGATCAGTCTCCAAGTGGGAGATTGTGCTGGTATGGAGCCTGATCAGTCTCCAAGTGTGAGATTGTTGGTATGTGGTGACTGATCATGCTATACTGTATAGCCCATGGTATAATCAGACACCCCGCCCCCGTCTTTTGCCGAGAAAAATTTGTCCTACTTTTTCGTGATGATCAGAAAAGGGAAAAATCAATGAAAAAAGAAAAATCTGATTTTGTAGAACCCAAAAATCTGGAAGCTTCTAAGCTTGTTAAAAAGGGGTTCGGATGGGTATTTCAGTATGATGAAAAACACGATTATTCGCAAGATTGTAATAGGTTTTACACTGGATAATAAAAGTATTGGATGGCTGCGGTTCGGTGGATGTAGCCCAGATTGGGTGAACCACGTTAAATTCTTTGTGTTGTGATTTATTCTGTGTATGTTTTTAGTTTCTCTGTTTATTAATTAAAATCTGCATTTAATTGTTAGATATCTGCCATCTCTAACCCTAACATGGATTGGGATATAAGTCAAGATATTTATAAATCTCTAAGGATAGAAATCCTTAGGACAAGCATTAATATCAAGCCTATTTCAAAAGGTATCCATACTTAGACCAAGGGGTTTGAAATTTTGAGGAAGATTGTGAATGTTTGTTTGTAATGTTTTGGAACCAAGAAAAGTATTAAACAAACTCACAAGCATTTACCATCCTAGGTTCAAAAGATACTAATTTTTGAATCCCCACTTGGATTTCTCCAAACACTAAGATAATGCAAATAGATAGAGATTTGGTGACATTGACTCCCCTCCACGACACACACTTCTCAGGACCACCAAATCTCAAATCCTGAAGATCCAAAGATCCTAAGGATTTTCCTGTTTTGAAAATTGAATAGTAAAATGTGGGGTGGCTTCGAAACGACCATTCCTGCACCAACAAGCATAAAGGTTTTTGGCTTCTAAACAGTTGGTTCGTAATAAGGGATTTCATTCAAGGTGGCCATACACGCGACAATATTAGCTCAAGATTATTTCAATCAAGAGGCCTCCTAGTCTCTTCCTAAGAAGAGATTTTAATGTATTACACAGATACTAAAGGTGACACTTGTCGGTATGACGTATCTGCACTTGTTTTTTATGAATTTCATCACAAACACATTTTTATATGGCAACTTGAAAGAGCTTGGCTTTAGCTCATTACTGCTTGGGTCGTTCCCTCCTTTCAAAGTAGGGAGGCAGGCCCTCTAAAGATAAACAATAGCAAGGAAGTATGTTTGTAGTTTGACCATCCTAGTTTGCGTGAAACAAGGAGAGAACACACACCATGCCTTTTCCCTACACTAGCAAGGGGTTCATTTTTAATCCAAATTGAAAGATGTGGGTGATTATACAAAGTGTTAAGGAATGTTTCTAATTCTCAAGATCGTTGAGTGGCATGAGAGAAGTGCATATGCATTCAATAAAAAAAAGTGTAAATCATAAAACATAGTAAACACTCATTAATTTTAACCCCTAAAGCTAAGATGACTTCATTTTATGCACCAAAAAAAATGTTAAGTTGCCTTGTTCAATTTTAAGCCCAAAATAAAATGATCAAATGAGGGTTCAATTTTAGTCTCGTTTGAGCATTCTTTTTAAACCCAAATGAAAATTAGTGTGGTCCTAAAAGATAAAATGAAAAGCATGATAAATGGGTTATAATTTCCCCAAAAGCGGCAAAACGCTTGTTACAATTATAAGACAGAAAGATAAGAATGGTTCTTCACTTCAACTTTTATCGTCCAACCTGTAAAACCCAATTAGCCTAAAAACCAAAACAACGTTAGAGGCATGTTAATAATCTGATAAAGTGAAAAAATTAAAACACATGTTGAAAAACAATCATCATTTTTCTTACCAGAGTTGGGCGTCGCTATTCACAATAGTGTCACTTTGGTGATTTGAGCGTCGCTCTACAGAGAACTAGTGACGACAATAGCATCGTTGTTTGGGTGAGTGTTGCCATTTATAAATCTTAGATACCTCTAAAAGTATTCAATGTCGCCATTTGTTTTAATCAATGTCAGGGCATTAGATAGGCGTTGCTATTTCTGATGAAGATAGTTTCATTATATGGAGACGCCCAACAAAGGCATCGCTAAAATTCCTTTGAGTGTCGCTGTATCCTGCAAGAGTCAGAAAAAAAAAGAATTCAAGATAAAAATTGATTAAATTTGATCAATTTTTCCCTCCTAGCACCAGAATGTGATCAATGGATTAGTATGGGCCGATTATGCTTGATCCATGAAGAATTGAAGGATAACGAAGCCACTAATTCCAATCTAAATAGGATCAAGCAAATGTAAATTAAATTAAACATTTATCAAAACTAAGCATTCTAAACTATGAAAGCATTAAAATGTCTAGTCTAATCCATGTGAAACTTATCCCATTGTGGGAGTGGTGTCGTGTTGATGTGAAATGACGACCATTTCCCAATCTCGTGGATCAATGAGCTTGTTCCAGTCAGTTTTATTGAAGAAAACTGATGGAACAGTTGTGAGATGTGTATGAAAACATGATTTTAGTCTAAATGAGCATGATGCAAGCTAATTTAATATGATTTTATACTAAAAAATGATCTAGTTATGTAAAAGCTAAGCCAATCTAAATGGATTTTAAACTAAAATATTCAAACCCTAATTAATAAACAAGCTAAATGGATGCATTATGTGAACATGGAAGCCATTAATGGAAGCTAAAGCTAATTGATGCAAAATTAAAATGAACTAAAAGATGTTAAATATGTGTTAAATGTGAGTGTGAGTGGTTTTAACAACATAATTCTGATGTTAAAAGATGGATCCATTTGTCTCCAAATAGTGACCTATTTATAGGAAAGCAAATGAAGAATGAAGGGCTAAGATCAAAAAGGGCAATCAACGGTCAAGGATGAAAGAAGTTGGAGGGCATGGATCATGGATTCTCATCAACATATGAGAGTGTAAGATGAGATTTAATCAAGGGTTCACATTCCTTCAAACAAACACACTTTTGACCTCTACAAGAGGTCAAAAGTTAACTTGCACAAGAAGTTTTGAGTTAACTTGCATATGAAGCTTTGTAAGAATATTTCCTTTTTCAAATGAGTAAAGAGAGAATATTCTCATGGGTGAGGGAAAAGGATAATTTAGTTAATTAAAACTAAATTAAATTGTACAAAAGGGGGAGGAATATTCCTTGGAAATATTTCTTTTGGAGGAATGTGCAAAGGAGGAATATTCCCTTGCAAGGGGGGAATTAGATTAATTAAGTAATTGATAATTAAACAATGTTAATTATGCAATTAGGGGATTGGAAGAATTAGATGATATTCATTAAATAAAGTGATTTAATGAAAAAGGGGAGAAGGTGATGACATTTAATTAAATAACTGAGGGTTATTTAATTAAGAGGACTTAGAGATTTAATTTAAATAGTTTGATGTATTTAATTTAATAGGATGAAATGTTAGCATGAAAGGGGGTGAATTAACCCGATTAAATGAATTAGGTTAATAGATGCAAATGATGCAATTAATTAAATAACTAGGTAAATTTAATTAATTAAGCAAAAAGATGATGGTTTTTAGGATGAAATGATGTTATTATACTTGATTTGAGTGTATGATATCATTCAAGACATTTTTCAGTGTCTACACCTTGAAAGAAAAGTTGAAGCCAAATTTAGTTCATCATCCATAGTCCTAGTCCAATCTTAGTTCAAATCATTTCACCTTACCATCTTATCCACACAAACTTAGTCCATTTTTCATAGACCATACACTTCCACCTCATACCCCATAGTCCATTCTCATTAATCCTTTCAAACCTTAATATATTATCCCTAGTCCATACCATCATCTTTCAAACCCATTATCTATGTTCCTTGTTCACTATCCTTCCAAGTCCATTATTCATAGATCATTTTCTCATATTTCATGATCCAATTTTTATTTGCTCCATTAGCCTTGTCTACATCCACACCCATAGTCCCAAAAACATCTCACCTCACCATAACCTTAGTCCAAGACTTAAACCATATTCATCATGTCTCATCTTACTTTCATAACCTATAGTCCATAGCCACCATCCTCAAAAACATTGGTCCTCATTCATAGTCTTCATCCATTACTTTCCAAATCCTTAAATCCATATTTCATAGCCATTACACATCTATCCAAACCTTAGGAGTACTATCCCAATCACCTTATCTGTCATCCTCATATTATCCCAAACCTTATGAATTTTATCCCAATCACCTTATCTACCATCATCATGTTATCTCCAACTTTAGGACCTTTTTCCTAATCACCTCATTCACAATCCTCATATTGTCCAAAACCTTAGGAATCTTTCCATAATCATCTTATCCATCATCCTCGTATTATCACCAAATTTAGGACCTTTTTTCCTAACCACTTCATTTGCATCAAACATTATTCCAAACCTTAGGACCCTTGTTCTAATGACCCCAATCCACATCAAACATCAATCCAAACTTAACTACCTTTTGTCCTAATCCTCCTATCCACATCAAATATTACCCCATCCCTTATCCATCCAAACCAAACCTAAAACCAAACACACTTTAGCTCATCTCCTAGACCACACCAAACCAATTCCTTCCAAAAGCTTAAACCCACACTCATCATCCTAATTTGATATAATCCTTATGACTTTGGTCCTATTTACCCATTTGAATTTACCTCAATCCATCAACCTTAAGCCATAATTTAGGTTCACTCAACCATTTCAAACACTATCCCATCCCCAACTATTAAACCCAACCTTGGAGCCTTAGTATTGATCTAATACCCAAATTAATAATCATCCTCTAAAAATCCAAAATCCATTTCAATTTCTAAATCATCACCTATAGCCTTTGAATTCAAGGGGCTTACATTTTTCTACTCATTTATCCACATATCATACTCCATCTAAATTTAAATTCACTCATTATCCAAGTTGTTCCACAGTCCACAAACCATCCAAAAATATCAAATCCAAATTTTTGAGAGCTTTAGGTTATCCTTGAACATTAATTCACCTCATATGGTCCATGTTCATAATCCAAAACCCTACCATATTCAAAATAAATCCTTATAAAATTTAAAACCCACCTTTAGATCCCCATTTTAATAAAAAATCATCCCAACCCATCATCAAGGACCTTTAATTATCCCAAGGCCTAACCTCCAATCCTTGGGACCCTTAGTTATCCTAGGGCCCATAGTCCATCCTTTGGGACTCTACAACCATTAATAGATTCCAAAATATTGATAAAATCTAAACATCTCTAGGGTCCAAAATTATGTCACATCCATATTCTAAGATTATAAAGTCAATCCTTTCATCCACATAGTTTATCCAACTATCTATTCACACCTTTGGGAATCATCCTATCCATCCAAGTTATCTAAAGCATCTTAAGATCAATAATAATATTACCTAAGGCTATCATCCACTTAGGATATAACATCCCTTTCCAATTTATTTATCCAATCCAACCATCGCTTTAGATATTGGAGTCTAGAAGGCTTCTCCCTTTTCCACTCATTTATCTAAATCCAACTCATCAACCATCAATTCCCATCCTTTGCCACATCAAATCCTTAATCAAGAGCAATGGCTCCCATCACAAGGTAAAACATTAGAATCTAAATTCTTGAAGAAAATCTCTTCCATAGCCAATCCCTCAAAAAATTACTCCCTTTCATAGGCGAATCATCCCAACCCCATCATGGAGATAGTGATATGTAGATGAAGAAAATTCTAATCAACTTGATTTAACTATTGATATCAAAAAAATCCTTTATTTGAACAAGGATGTTACCTCATGGAGAGATTTATTGAAAAATAAAAATGCAATCCTAAGGTATGTTATTGAATCAAGAGCTAAATTACCACTTGATTATGACTTCACCATCCTTAGCAACATAGTGTACCCCAACCCCCTAGATCATGAATATGCCCATACTAACCTTCATCTATACCACAACACCACATATCAAACTAAAAATTTATTCACTATTAAAGGAAAGGAAAAACATGAGGACCATACCCAATGTCCAACATGAGCCTTCAACCAAAGTAATTTAAAAAATCTCCCATCCACTCTAGCCACATCTACCATAAAGATATGATCTAGGGCCAAACAACATGCTTCTCATGATGAATACATCTTCATCCCAATAACCAAAAAATCATCATATTTCAAATTCCAACATGACCATCCTAGGTCCCCTCTAAAGATCAACCTTAATTTTTTGGGTCAGATACACCAACACCAACATCTCACATCTCCCAAAAATCAATATGCCCAACATCACTCAAATCGATTCAAGTTCCAATCACCACCACCACCACCTAACTCATGTGTTTGATCAAGAGTGGAAACCCATGAAATATGCAATCAAATACCTCCAATATGGATCCCAAAAAAAATCATATACCTTTGAGGAGTTATGCCCCCATTGTTTTGATTACTATATCTCACAAATTACATTCCCTCCTTTCTTTGATATCTTGAAGTATGAAAAATACAAAGGGAAGGGTGACACTAGGGAGCATGTCAAAGAGTTCTTCTTAGCAAGCCAAGAAGTGGAACATGATGAAATATACCTACTTTGTTTATTTCCCCATAACTTAGGTGGACAAGCACTCGAGTGGTTCTTACACCAACCTAAGTGGTCCATTACATTATTTGGAGACCGATTCGAGATATTAGTAAAATATTTCTTCTACAACAAGGAACACGAGTTAATCATGATTGACCTTTACAAAACCAAACAAAAATTATATGAAAGCTTTTATCATTCCTCCAATATTGGAGAGCCCTGGATAATAGGTTCACATGGGCAATACTAGAAAAACAACTCATACATATCTTTGTTACTAGTCTCAACCTAGAGTTGGCATTCCATTTACAAGTACAATGTGTCACTTATTTTGAGGAGATCATAAGAAAAGATATTCAAATTGAAAAATACCTCATTTCTAAAGGAGTTATCAAACTTTATTGAAAAGATCAAAACCAAAATGGAAAATCAAAATCTTCCAATGATAAACCCAGATTATTTAGCTAGAACAAGAATTTAGTTAACGATGGTGTCATTGACTTGAAACACATCCAAATAATCAAACATAATTCATATGTTACCATTCCATTTGTACCCCACAAAACCATGAAAAAGATACAACAATTTACACTAGGGGAAACTATAGAGGTAGTCTTTCATCAATTGGCCAAAGCCAACATGGTGACATTTCCACTCACAAAAAAAATTGATGATAGTCGACCTAAGTACTCCTAGTATGAGGAGGATGACTTTCATAAATTGTATCACCAAATCAAAGGTCACACCATAGAAAAATTCATGAAATTGAAGAATTATATCCAAGACCTTATAAATAGGAGTGAAATTGAATTTGAAGGACCATCCAACTCCTCACCTAATCAAGACTAGGGGATCTATCAAAACTCATTCCGTAAGAATAGTTAGCAATGCACCTCTAAGAAAAATCAAGGATAGGATTCCCACATGAACAATTTCCTTTACCATAAGACCCCTCACAATAGTGATTATGTTATTGTGTATATCAAGCAAACTGATGAATGAGCTCAAAACATTAAAATTAAATAACTCGATTGTGGTGTCACTACTTGAAATAGGAAAATCATTGTTCAAGGCCCTACTCCACCAATCCTAATCCTAAAAATAAGCACGACCTCATCAAACACCTTGAGTATATTCCTATGCACATTTCCATCATCAAACTCCTTTGAACATCCCCTACTCATAGGTAAACCCTAAACAAAATCCTTTAGCGCTCCAAAGTGCCAAACAATATCAATCCTTTATAATTTTAGGCCCTTGTTGGTCTCTCTCCATATATCACCACCCACTTTCACTCACAATGAACTCCCTTTCATTGAACCATCACATAAACACTTGCACCACATTGAAACTATCATATCCAAATAAAGTGTGTGTTCATAGACAATGGGTCTAGCCTAAATATCTATACACTTTGAGTGGTGTAACATATAGGCTATTCAATATAATATTTGGGTCCTCAAACTATCACCATCAAGGATTATGATAATGCAGATAGAGAATAAATTGTGACTATTCACCTTCCCATTGAAGTAGGACCTTCTTTGTAGTAAACCCTGTGTTATGTACTTGATGTGTATATTCCTTACAACTTAATCCTCAATTGATTGTGGCTCCATACCATGAAATACATCCCATCCACTTACCATAAGTACCCCAAATTTCTATATAATATTGCGGGATTCTTGGTGATATTCATCCTTTCCAATATTATAATATGTTAGAAAAAAAATATGAATACTTCCAGCACTATCCAATTTTCAAGGTCATCCCTAAATCTACCTGCACAAAATCAAAATCATACATTGATCCTAATGATTTACCTTCCACTTCTTTCATCCCATCTCCAAAGAAAACATCCCTAAAATTCACATTGAAGATCCTTGGTAATGGGTGTGAAGAATATAAAATTTATGAGTCCCTCCACATCACCAAATTACCCATCTCCCATAATTCCTATAGTCAACCTAGACCTAAAATCCTAGACCCCTTCCTTATGAGAGCCCCCTACCTTTATCTACAATGACTACCTCAAGGATGATGATGTAGAAGGATTTTATCCTAGATACCTCTATAAATATGAAGAGTATCTTACTTTATTCAAAAAACACAAGTATCATGTCTCATTGTGAATGTGCCATAACATGAACTATAAAGGCAAGGGTCTTCACCCCCACAAGAAAGTCCTTCTTCATCCTATATATCTCCCAAAAAATGATGTCACTACTTGCTTATGATTTGATTCATATGGTGAGTATTATGATTCCCTTGTTGAATTACTTGATACTACTAGGCACACCTCTTTTGACCATAACAATAAAGAAAATGTTATCTCTAGTCCTTTTAAAGAGCTTTCCACCATATACCTATTCCATGAAAATTCCGTCCTTACCATCCACCTTGACCTACAATATCTTGACCTCATTTATTAGGACCAATGAAATCCTCTTACCTTGGATACCTTCCAAAATGATAAAGCTATCCTTGAATTTATATATTCCCATGACTGCATACTCTTTAGGGATTATAAAATGGGCTTTGAGATCTTATTGAGCTCGTATAAATAATTTGGGGAGTAATAAGAGCCTTCTGATCTTGAAGAACCATATGAATCAACACCTCATATAGACACATCAATTGATAATAAGCTCCCTCTTTTATTAGCTCTTGCACTTTTCCAAGATGAATCACATCTCCTTATTGAGGAAGTTATGGACATTAATCTAGGTGTAGAGGCAAAACCTGAAATCACACAACTAGTTGATGCTTTAGATATTGAGTTGAAAGAAGACAATTTTGTAGTACTGAAAGACTATAATAATATATTTTCATGGTCCTATGCTGAATTGGACCCATTCTTGGTCATCCTCCACCTTGTGATATGACATGATGCTAGACTAGTTAACCAAAAGATAAGAAAAATGCATCCTCAATTTTCTCTCATAGTAAAAGAACTTCATAAGTTGCTAGATGTCAGATTCATTTAACTTATCAAATATTTTGAGTGGTTATTCAATGTAGTTCTAGTCAACAAGAATAATAAAGGAATCAAGGTATGTGTTGTAGGGGAAATATGAGTGATGGTTAGACAACATAATTCAAGCCATTAAAGTTAGAAAACACTAAAAACTTACAAGATTAAGATTATTATAACCCATACTCAATGAAATCAGTTTGCTAATGCTTCAAAGATTTAAAATAAGTAAATGAAATGCAATTCAAACATAATTAGCTCAAATAAATCATGCAAACCTTCAATTCCATTGTGGATTGATGACAATTTGTGATGTGGATTGCTCAAATTGTGCATAATCCATGATTGTTAAATCTCAATTGAAGATGTGATTCACAAAAGGATGCTCAAATGCTCAAGAATTCAAGAATGCCCAAGCTTATGAAAATTGTGAATGATTTTCATGAATGAATGAATTGTTTTATATATTTAAAGATTTTTTATCAATGGTGGAGAGGAAATCAAGGAGATGAAGGGATGAGAATTTATGAGAGCCCGCAATATCCCTATTTTTATGGAATATTGGTTGAAGATATTTTGAATTGGAGGGAAGAAGATATTTGAATTTGAATTGGGAATATTCTTTGTGCAAGTTGGAGGATTGGAGAAAAATTAGGGAATTAAATAATTATGAAAACTATTTAATTGTGAGGATGAGAAAGAATCAAGATTTTTAATTAAATAATTGGAAATTATTTAATCAAGTGGGATTGAGGAAAAGACTATAATTAATTAAATAATCAAATTATTTAATCATGGTCGAAAGAGGGAAATTAGATTTAATTAAGTAATTAGAAATTATTTAATCAAGGGGGAATTAGTGAGAAATGATGAAGTAATCAAATAACGTTAATTATTCAATTAATAGAGGAAAATAGTGAATTTAATAAAATAATTGGAAATTATTTAATTAAATGAGGAAATAGGGAATAATGAGGAAAATGATATTAAAAGGTGAAATCAAGATTGTTATACATTTAGATAATTTTAAGTGTCTACAATTTTTCCCCTCTTTGAGACTATTGGCATTAGAATTTTCACCTCTAGAGTGCGTATTGGCAACGAATAGCTATGCATAGTGCGTAATGACTGCTCTTCAAATTAGGAGGGGAAGCTCCCTCTTTTTCTTATATGCGTGAAAAAGTAAATCATTCTAAATCTCATCTTTTTTACTCATCTGGAAGAGGCACAAGGTTAAGAAAACCAATACATTGCAGCTAAGATTTTTCTCTGGTTTCTGCATACCTTAACTACAACTAAGCTAATGCTAAAACTATCCTATCTCCTCTAGATAAACATAGCAAGAGGAATTAGGAGCAGGGAATTGGTATACGATAAACTTTATCACAAGATTCCCAAGGAGGTAAAATACTTTATTTGAGGTGTAGGCTAAAATAAAGGTTATTGAAAATGACAACAAATGGTAAACTAGTTCTCAGGATTCCCAAGGAGGTAAAATACTCTATCCAAGGTGTAGGTTGAAAGTAGGTTACTGGAATTTTTTTTTAAATGGAAAGCTCAATTATAGGATTCCCAATGAGGTAAAATACTCTATTTGAGGTGTAGGCTGCAAACAAGATTACTAGAAACGACATCAAATGATAATCCCTATCTCTAAATTCCCAAGGAGGTAAAATAATCTATCTGAGGTGTAGATATGAGAGAAATATTATTAAAACAAAATACATTAAAAAATGAAGATGAAAAGATCATCCAATTTTGTTCTTACTCAAAGTGAACCAATAAAAAATAACAATATTGCAGGCAAGGTAGGCATATAAATTTGTTATCACAAAAAAAGTTAAAATACAAATGAGCAAGAATGCTCTTATTTATAGACCTCAAAGGAGTAGGGAACCCTAAAATCTCCTCGAGTTACCATGAGTCTTGCAAGCATGCAAGATTTATTGTTAAACCTAAGTTTATGCAACTATACAGTTAACTAGAAAAACTACATCAGTTAATTGAACTAAAACTAAACTAAATGGACGTTGCAACATGCAAATTCTTATTGATATGAGATTCAACTGATAACTAACATCAATTAACTAAATCCTAACTGAAAATTGAATGAGAAATCCATATGTACATAGGTACCTCCTATTGGTTATTTTTTTGGAACCAAACTTAATCTTAGTCCAAACCTATAAGCTTTCCACGACCCAACTATCTACTATGTTGAGGATTGGCCAACACTTAAGTAGAGTAATTACTACTGTACTTCTTCTCTTCAGGCTTTGTGAGACCCAAGGAGGGTAATCCCATATATACTCATAATATTTCACGCTTGGTCAAGAGTATTTCTTCACACAGATGCACTATTCCATGAAAATCACCTTATCAAAAGCTCAAAAAACCTTAGATAGAAGTATTACTTATTTTCAAGGAGTGCACCTTCATACTTAGAGTTGGGACATTATGATTTAAAGTATTTTGAATCATTCTTCATCTTGAATCCTAGGCCCAATTCAATACTGGCTCAACTGACTGTAAGACAAACTAACAAGATAATCATTGCTTTATCTAAGGCAAAAAATGAGTTACGATTGGTAATCAATCAGTAATACAATTTTGACTGAAGCCCAGAAATTAGTGGACCACTAGAATGTCACTTTGTATCATCTAACTCAATGTGTCTACAAAATATCACTTCCTTACTAAATCCTATATTATTTTCTCACAAACTAATGAGCTTGTTTCAACATTTAATCAATTCATTGAACTGAAGCATAAAAAAAATTCATACATTTTGTGCAAATGACAAAAGACAAATGAAGCTGTCATTAACAATCTTCATTCATAACTTGGAAGAAAATACATAGGAGAGCAATATTCTAAAACTAAATTTCTTCTTCATTTCTGGTATTTCTTTGTAAAACATATTTAAGATTCATACACAGTATAACTTTCATCTTAGACTTGCTTCTGATATATCTACTAGAGTATCTATTTACATTCTATTATGCTATTAGAGTATAGTATCTACTATGACTGTGTCTAGACTCAAAATTTTGAACTCTCCTTTCTTTCAGCCATGAAATCCCCTTTATATAAACAGGGGAGCAACAAGCACCCGACTGAATTACAATTTCAATTTCATTTGAGTTCATTTCAAAAACCTAATTCTAACTAACTCCTTGAAGGACTCCCCAGGCGGTTTCATACGTAATCATTTTAGAACAGGGGAGGCAAAAAAAATGTGTAGGATATTAGTTGTCATTGTCACAACATTTGTTGTTTGGAACAAAAAGATTCGGTTCATATCATCTGGAAGACCATCCACATCAGCATGAGAAATCAAAAGACAAACCACAAATAAATGAGAACAGATACCTCCTATGCAATGACCACGGTGTCACCAAAAAATAAAATAGGAGGTGACCCTATTCAAAATCATCGACATCTGAAAATGCCCAACCGCTCCTTGTCCTCGATGCAATTGGAGGTATTACTAGCACGTCATCATCAGAACTCCCATATGGCACTAGGGAACGTAGTTACTGGCCATAGTCTGAGTTGGTATCAACTTCAGCATCCAAAGTTGAGTCTAAGAGCACGATAGGATAATTGTGCTTACCCAAGCGGGCCCTGTGACTCTTCTCCTTCTTCCTAGCCTTCTTCACTAGCAGTGCCAGTTCCTTGCCTTTGCATTCGACCACTTCACTGGGAAGGGTCCTATTCCTTAAGCGATATGTACTCTGCACAATTGACTTCTTCTTATGGCCCCTAGCCCTCCTTTTACCCTTTGAAACCTCAGGGGAAGCCATGGCTTCCTACTCAGCTATGTCCTCATGACATTCAAACATACTTAGCCAGCTAGACCTCCTAACAGGTGGAAATGATGCACCAGATTTTCCCATTTTCTCTAGAGCTAGCAGAGAGATAGTTAAAAAGGTTCTTGACTTAAGACCCACAAAAGAAGCACTCCAATCCCAACAATTACAGATAACTTGAGCAACAAAAATCCTAAATAGACCAGAGAACCTAATCTCATACCAATTTTCTCAAGATGAAAACACTGAAACTTTTCTTAGGAAACCTTAATTGCCTCTACTGCACACATCTTACTTCTTTTGTAGATGGAAAAGATAGTGTGAATAAACAACGATCAACCTGCATTTAAATAGAAAATTTGAGCATGCATAATTAATGATTCAGAATTCCTACGTGAGAAAATTAGTAACTTATCAGCCTTGATCTGCATCTGGACCGTTCATCTTTGAGCAATTAAAACTTCATCTAAGGTGGCCATGAGTATTGTTTTTTGACCATTATCAACTTGCTCCTTGAAAACAACGAGGCTATTTCAAATGATGGAATGTTTTGTTTTAACCCTGATTAATCATAGCTAATCTGACAATTAGCATGTATCGCCAACCTAATTCATGCTTCTCATTAATATCGACGAAGTACATAGGACTAGGTTTTTAGAGATAAACTTTCTTTAACTACTTCATCGTTGATTATCCCTAAAATTTAGGGTGCAATTTAGTGATGAACTTACTCATGCAATGATTTTCAGTCCATCAGATCATCTTGCTTTAAGGCTTTATCAATGATTATCTAGTTTTCTCACTGGTTTCCTTTCTGATTTGTGTGAAATCCCCAGGATCATGCCACGTTGCCTTTTTGATTTATGGTCATAGCTTGTCACTGATCTACTTTATCTTCGCCCGACTCCATCAGTGATGTAAACATCCCAACGATGATCTCTAGCCCCTAGTTCTATAGCTTGACGCTTGGTCATTCATCCCTTCCTTGTGCATCGCTAATTCAAACCTTACTCTTAAGACTCTATCTATGACAGGAGATGTTGTGCCAGCACCATATTTGGACATGTACAACCTACATAAAACATCACAAAAGACATCACTCATAGGATCATATCATATTAGTGAGAGAAAAATCTTTTAGAGGACATCCATCACTTATCGCTAATTCAAAACCCAAGTTCCAAATCAAATCAGCAATGAGAGATGAAGTTATTACATAAGGTCTTTGTTCATCGCTGATTCTCCTCATATGTTTTGCAAGAAATTAGCGATGAGAAGATTTACAAATTTCGTAATGTCCATCATGTATCACTGATGTGAGACTTTACATTCAAAACATATCTGTGATTAAGCGATATATAGAAAATCTCATCACATCGCTCATCGCTATTCCAAGTTTATCTTTTTTATGGCCATCCACGATGAGCGATAAGAACATAAAGATAGAAGTATCGCTCATCACTATTACAATTTTGAAGGCTCAAAAGCCATTAGCGATGAGTGATATCAAAGGGAAAACATCAGTTCATCCCTCATCACTAATTCAAGATGTGAATCAATGAATAAATCAACGATGAGTGATACAACTATGAAGGCCATTGGGACATAAGTGGGAACTTTCTAAGCACGTGATCATTAGTTGTCTTAAAAGAGGGGACTTCCCTAGGACAACATGAGAATAGTAGGTTGAAGACTTATGAATCATGCAATACAATGGATGTATAAGTTAGGCGATTCAAACCTAGACATGAGAGAGGTTAGTCACATGATGATATTTTACGTGCATGAAAATATTCTTTGTGACTGACAATAGGAAAAACTAGCAAATGACATAATATAACACCAAGCAATTAAGACAAACAAAACCATAAACCTCGTATAAGAACCCTACAACAGGTGTAACAAATATATTTTATGTAAAATTTCTTAGGGTTTTAACATGAGCACGCTAGAATTTTGTAAAATTTGAAAGTGCCATCAATGGATATTTTTGGGGACGTCTGTTCCTTAGTGAATAAAGCGAGAATTCAGATCCTCTGGAGAAGCAGACCAAGTGCTTACTCCATTGGGCAACAGAGTAAAAAAGTCATCTCTACCCCCAACTGCTTTGGTTTGAAAAGTCAAACCATATTTGATGGCCCATGGCCACCAAAAACTGTAGGTCTTCTCTTACCTCTATCATAGACAAAGTTTTCTTCACTTCATTGAAACCAACCTAAAAACATCACTGCAATATGCCTAATTCAATATGCTGGCATCTTTCAATAACTTAGCAAGTACAACATTATGAACAGATTCATAATTACCTTGCAACTGAGAATCAAGCATACCCTTAAAATATTGATTATCGTGTGGCAACAACTTATAATATTTATCATTTAAATCGTTGTGATCAAGTTGAAAATGACATTCTTCAATGTTTTGCATGTTACCACACTATAATAAAACTTCATTTGGCTGAAAAAAATGGCACTCATACTCTGCCATATAGCTGGGATCATCAAGCTCAATCTGGTCAATAGTTGGCATGTCAAAGGTGAAACAATCATGAGAACTAATCGAAAGATTATGCATATTATGCAAACTATCTCCAAGTTTATGCAAAGAAATACACTCATATATTGGCACACACTGTAACTGTGCCTCAACATGTTGGTGTAGAGAATCATCAAGAATCTCTAACCTATCCTTATTCTTACTTACTCTAACATCTTCTGAACACATCATACTAACATCTTCGAAATCCAAAGCTTGTTCAAAAGTGAGTAATTCTAGTTCCAAAAGATAATCTGATTTCTCTTTTAATTCATCCCCTATATCCACATGAAAAGACTCATAACTAGGCTCATTTAAATCAAGAAACAAATGCTTATTCAAGTTTGCATTAAAACTTTCAAAATCTTGCTTATCGGATATGCAAGCTTCATGGTTATCTTTTGTTCTTAACTTATCAACACAAGTTCCTAAATTTACATCACCCTGCATACTTTCACGCTCATCATACAATGCATCATTAAAATCAAATGGTTGTTTTCCATTACCAAAATTATCACCATGGTGATTGGCTTGTTCATAACTAGAAGGAATATCAGATACCCATTTTTCATATCTTTTATAATAAAGATTACTATCACTGTCAAAATCAATATGAGCATTACACAATAACTGAGGGTTACTCATATGTGCATATTTTTGATATTCAATGGTTAGAAAACTTGAAATTTGTTCACTATTCAATAGATCACAATCCTGATCCATTCTTTCTACCATTTCTTCCTCTTGTCCTCCAATAGAAAAACATGCTTTACCAAGCTGTAAGTCAAGACATATCAAGACATTACCACTATCAAAATCTAGAAACTTCATAGACTGGGTTTCATCATTGATTTGACTATTTATATCTTCTTGAAAGTAAAGAGAAGCATTTTCACTATTATGAACATTAGTGGTTAACATTGTATCATTCATAACTTCTTCCTTTTCAAGGATGCACTTGTCTGTATCTAAAACTAAAGATACTTGATTAGTTGCATCCATACAGCTGTTGGTTTCGTGTTTATCCATAACTAAAGACAACGGACTTTGCACATATTCATTCCTCATCTTTTCCATATTATCTAAATATGTGTAAGCCATCTGCATACTAAATATTCTGAAATCCTTCAACAATGCACTAGATCCCTCCTCAAAAGCTTCAAAATACATATGAATGCAATCTGATGTACTAGGTCTAAAACTTTCAGGGATTAGTGTGAGAGCAACAACAAATTTGTGACTAAAAACAATGCTTGACTCTTATCTTGTTTCTTAAGTTGTTTTAACTTTGTGACAAGATTAGAAGGTTCTTTTGCAAATTCTTCTCTCTAAGCATTCACCAATTTATCCCAGCATGGAAAAGATTTCTTAGGAAAACTTAAGTACCAATCCCTAGCTTTAGCTTCAAGAGACCTGACAAAAAATATCATCCACATATCTTGATCTCCAAATTAATGTTTCACCATGAAATTATAGAAATTTTGGACATGTGCATCTCCTTCACACACATTGTATCCATTAAACCTAGGCATCTACTTATAGATTCGAGATGGCATACTTTTAACCTTATAATCAATCCATGACAAGTCTAGTTGGTCATATAATGAATCAAATGAATTGAAAAAAGGTGCAGCAATTTGGCTAATAGATCTAGTATGACTATCTCTCAACTAGGCTTGTATATCAATTAGGTGCCTTTTGTTTAACTCTCTAATTCCCCTTTTGAATACAACTTTCCATTCCAGCCTAATCCTAGGCTTGTTCACACTAGGGTGTATGAACTTTTTGGTATCAACTGTTTGAGGATTATTAGACTTCTGAAGTTTCTTAACAATATGCATCCAAGTTTCTAATGGAATGGTTATTTATCTTTGATAATCCATGGCTTTATGCAAATCTGGTTTTAACTAATGGTGTACAATCACAACCATGACAATATGAAGGATCACTGCAAATATATAGTAATTATTAAGATGTACAACTTCATTCTAACCATCCATACTTGCTAGTTTGTGAATAAAACTTCAAGTGAAGCAGTAATTGCAATTTATACAACAGGTTCAGTAAATGAAAATATGCAGAAAACTATGTACCTTCACACCTCCAGTTACTGCAACCTTGAATAGAGCCTTTTCAGATTACAATAACAAACAACAACCCTTCACGTGTAGAAATTGTAGAGTGGAGTCGCCACCTCTTCAATCAAGAGGAAAACCTTTAAAGCAAAGATATTTTTATCCGAGTTCTTCCAGCAGAGTAACCTCAAGGCTACAAAAAACCACTTTGCAGATTTGGAACTTCTTCAACACTTGAACCAGACGTTCATTTTGTCTTGACTCTTTAAAATGGTCTTTGACACATTTATATCAAGGATACAAAGGTATCCCCAGTAGAGTCACCATTTCTATTGGTTATTTTTTTTTAACCAAACTTAATCTCAGTCCTAACCTATGAGCTTGCCACGACCCAATTATCAGCTAGGTTGAGGATTGGCCAACACTTAAGTAGAGTAATTACTATTTTACTTCTTCTTTTCAGGCTCTGTGAGACCCAGGGAGGGTAATCCCATATATACTCATAATATTTCATGCTTGGTCAAGAGTATTTCTTCACACAGATCCACTATTCCATGAAAATCACCTTATCAAAAGCTCGACAAACCTTAGATAGAAGTGTTACTTATTTTCAAGGAGTGCGCCTTCATACTTAGAGTTGGGACATTATGATTTAAAGTATTTTGAATCATTCTTCATCTTGAATCCTAGGCCCAATTCAATATTGGATCAACTGACTGTAAGACAAACTAACAAGATAATCGTTGCTTTATCTAAGGAAAAAAATGAGTTACGACTGGTAATCAATCAATAATACAATTTTGAATGAAGCCCAAAAATTAGTGGACCAC
Organism: Sequoia sempervirens; assembly: GCA_007258455.2. NCBI lineage: Eukaryota > Viridiplantae > Streptophyta > Pinopsida > Cupressales > Cupressaceae > Sequoia > Sequoia sempervirens. The sequence continues at coordinate 448,688,295 of VDFB02281492.1, forward strand.
TAGAATGTCACTTTGTAACATCTAACTCACTGTGTCTATAGAATATCACTTCCTTACTAAATCCTATTGTAGACGTCCAATTTGATCACTTCCATATGATCAAACACGTCTCCATAGTCATCTGGCTGTTTGCCCCCTTTGTTAATATTAATTAAACCATCTGTTTAATTAATACCTTTCATTTTACATAAAGGTCATAAAGTATTTAATTTAATAAATACTTTACCCCTCTTCCTCCTCTAAATTAAATAAATACACCATTTAATTTAATTTAATCATATTCCCCTTTTGGAATTAAAATTCATTTTTTATTCCTCTTTTCTCTCTCATGGTCACATCCTCCAACTTTTGCAAGTTGGTCTCTAATCCATCTTAATTCCTTCATCTTCTTCTAATTAACTAGGGTTAGCATGTGCACACCCTTAATCATCATTAGGGTCACATCCTCCATAATCTCCCACTTGCTTCTAATGAATCATTAGTCCATCTAACTAAGTACTTGCACAACCTTAATCATTTGGTTAGTCTAAACTAATCCTCCTCCCATTTATGGCATGTGTCCTTAAGTCAACCTTATTAAAGGCTTTCTCCTTTTGGGCAAGGCACTCCACTTCCCCATGTGAATTTTTAATTCACCTTTTAATCCCCCAAGGCACTCAAAAGGAATTTTTAATTCCTTCACTTCTTCCCACATGTCCTTCACTTATTCTTTATTCTTTCCCATCTCCCCATGAGAATATTTGAGGAATTTTTAATTCCTCACATGTCCTCTCACCCACATGGGGACAAGGACCTCCTTTATGAGGAGATCTTGTCCAATCCCAAGGTACTTTGTACCCCCCTCCATGTCATGTACCATCCTTCCACCTCATGTCCACTTCACCTTTTAGGGCTATATCACATGCCACATGTCAAGATGTGAGGGCTTGTGAGTTCTCAACTCACCTTAGCCCTACATCTTGATATTTGGTGGCTCAATCTTGGCCATCCATCTCCTTTAGGAATTCTCAAAATTCTTATAAATACCCCCTCTTTTCTCTCATTTTGGGGGAGATCATTTTGCTAGCCAAACTCTTGCAATTTTATTTCTCAATCTAAGCCATTTTCATGCTTTCATCCACTTGCACTCATCCTCACATCATCATTTAGCTTGCATCTTGTGCCATCCAAGGAGCATACACATCAAAGATCGAAGGGCCACCCAAAGGATCGATTTGAGACAAGGTATAAAGTTCCATTTGTTGCTTTTTATCTTGTGTTGATTCCAACTTAGGCTAATCTTGAGGTGTAGGTTGTTTTGGTGTTTATTTGCACTCTTTTATTTGCTGCTTGTTTTCTAACGCTCACATTCGACCTATCACACCTATATTCTTTTCTCACAAACTAATGAGCTCGTTTCAACATTTAATCAATTCATTGAACTGAAGCATAAAAAAAATTCATACATTTTGTGCAAAGGACAAAAGATAAATGAAGCCGTCATTAACAATCTTCATTCATAACTTGGAAGAAAATACATAGGAGAGCAATATTCTGAAACTAAATTTCTTCTTCATTTCTGGTATTTCTTTGTAAAACATATTTAAGATTCATACACAGTATAACTTTCATCTTAGACTTGCTTATGATATATCTACTAGAGTATCTATTTACATTCTATTATGCTATTAGAGTATAGTATCTACTATGACCGTGTCTAGACTCAAAATTTTGAACTCTCCCTTCTTTCAGCCATGAAATCCCCTTTATATAAACAGGGGAGCAACAAGCACCTGACTGAATTACAATTTCAATTTCATTTGAGTTCATTTCAAAAACCTAATTCTAACTAACTCCTCGAAGGACTCCCCAGGCGGTTTCATACGTAATCATTTTAGATCAGGGGAGGAAAAAAACATTTGTAGGATATTAGCCATCATTGTCACATCATTTGTTGTTTGGAACAAAAAGATTCAGTTCATATCATCTGGAAGACCATCCACATCAACATGAGAAATCAAAAGACAAATCATAGATATATGAGAATAGATACCTCCTATGCAATGACCATGGTGTCACCAAAAACTAAAATAGGAGGTGACCCTATTCAAAATCGTCGACATCCGAAAATGCTCGACCGCTCCTTGTCCTCGATGCAATTGGAGGTATTACCAACACGTGGTCATTAGAACTTCCATATTGCACTAGGGAACACAGGTACTGGCCATAGTCTGAGTCGGTATTAGCTTCAGTATCTGAAAGTTTGTCTGAGAGCACGATAGGAGAATTGTGCTTACCCAAGTGGGCCCTGTGACTCTTCTCCTTCTTCCTGGCCTTCTTCACTGGCAGTGCCAGTTCCTTGCCTTTGCATTCAACCATTTCACTGGGAAGTGTTCTATTCCTTAAGCGATATGTACTCTGCATAATTGACTTCTTATTATGGCCCCTAGCCCTCCTTTTACCCTTTGAAACCTCAGGGGAAGCCATGGATTCCTACTCAGCTATGTCCTCATGGAATTCAAACATACTTAGCTAGCTAGACCTCCTAACAGGTGGAAATGATGCACCATCTTTTCCCATTTTTTCTAGAGCTAGCAAAGATATAATTAAAAAGGTTCTTGAATTAAGACCCACAAAAGAAGCACTCCAATCCCAACAATTACAGATAACTCGAGCAACAAAAATCCTAAATAGACCAGAGAACCTAATCTCATACCAATTTTCTCAAGATGAAAACACTGAAACTTTGCATAGGAAACCTTAATCGCCTCTACTACACACATCTTACTTCTTCTGTAGATTGAAAAGATAGTGTTAATAAACAACGATCAACCTGCATTTAAATAGAAAATTTGAGCATGCAGAATTAATGATTTAGAATTCCTACATGAGCGAATTGGTATCTTATCAGCTTGGCTCTACATCTAGACCATTCATCTTTGAGCAATTAAAACTTCATCTAAGGTGGCCATGAGTATTTTTTTTTTACCATTATCAACTTTCTCCTTGAAAACAACGAGGCTATTTCAATTGATGGCACACTTTTTTTTAACCCTAATTAATCATAGCTAATTTGACAATTAGCATGTATCGCCAACCTAATTCATGCTTCTCATTAATATCGGCGAAGTACACAGGACCAGTTTTTAGAGAGAAACTTTCTTTAACTAATTCAACGATGATTCTCCCTAAAATTTAGGGTGCAATTTAGCGATGAAGTTACTCATGTGATGATTTTTAGTCCATCAGATCATCTTGCTTTAAGGCTTTATCAATGATTCTCCAGTTTTGTCGCCACTTTCCTTTCTAATTTGTGTGAAATCCCCAGGATCATGCCATGTTTCCTTTTTCATTTATGGTCATCACTCGTCGCCGATCTACTTTATCTTTTCCTAGCTCCATCAGTGATGTAAACATCCCGACGATGATCTCTAGCCCCTAGTTTTTCGGCTTGACGCTTCATCACATTCATCCCTTCGTCACACATTACTAATTCAACCTTTCTCTTAAGACTCTATCTGCGATGGGAGATGTTGTGTCAACACTAGATTTGGACACACACAACCTACATAAAACATCACAAAAGACATTGCTCATAGGATCATATCATATTAGCGAGAGAAAAACTTTTAGAGGACATCCATCGCTTATCGCTAATTCAAAACCCAAGTTCCAAATCAAATTAGCGATGAGCGATTAAGTTATTACATAAGGTCTTTGTTCATCGCTAATTCTCCTCATATTTTTTGCAAGCAATTAGTGATGAGAAGATTTACAAATTTTGTAATGTACATCATGTATCACTGATGTGAGACTTTACATTCAAAACATATCCGTGATTAAGTGATATACAGGAAATCTCATCACATCGATCATCACTATTCCAAGTTTTTCTTTTCTATGGCCATCCGTGATGAGTGATAAGAACATAAAGACAAAAGTATTGCTCATCACTATTACAATTTTGAAGGCTCAAAAGCCATTAGCGATGAGTGATATCAAAGGGAAAACATCAGTTCATCGCTCATCGCTAATTCAAAATGTGAATCAATGAATAAATCAGCGATGAGCGATACAACTATGAAGGCCATCAGGACATAAGTGGGAAATTTCTAAGCACGTGATCATTAGTTGTTTTAAAAGAGGGGACTTCCCTAGGACAACATGAGAATAGTAGGCTAAAGACTTATTAATCATGCAATACAATGGATGTAGAAGTTAGGCGATTCAAACCTAGACACGAGAGAGGTCAGTCACATGATGATATTTTATGTGCGTGAAAATATTCTTTGTGACCGAAAATAGGAAAAACTAGCAAATGACAGAATATAAAACCAAGCAATTAAGATGAAAAAAACCATAAACCTCATATAAGAACCCTACAACAGATGTAACAAATATTTTTTAGGTAAAATTTCTTAGGGTTTTAACATGAGCACGCTAGAATTTTGCAATATTTGAAAGTGCCATCACCTCCAAAACATGCATGCAATGAGATGTGGATAAACGAGTTAACTTGGAAAGAGGAATCAAGTCAACTATTGTGTCTAATGTCTATCCTGAAGAGATGGGACACCCTAATTTGTAGTTCACTGGCCGTGATCTCGAGCAATTAACCCCTCCATGAAGTTGTTGATAGCATCACCATCTGGAGCACTAATACTATTCTGAAGCACTTTGTGTCTTTGGAGCATCTCTTCACCACCCGTGATCTGACTCTGTAGTTCTCCTCTAGTCTTGATTGCCTCATCAAATAACGCTAACATTACTGTAAGTTGATCCAACTTACAACCAACTGAATTACCACTAAAAATCTCGTGAAAGAGTATCTACAACTCTACCTGTATGTCGGTGAGCTCAATGTACTCACCACCCTCATGTTGATACTGGCAAGGGAATCACGACATGAAAGTTCTCATGAATTTGATAGCACTTGTCACCTTTTCTCTACTCTCGACCAACTCTATAGAAATTGTTTTATGTATTTCTACCTTGAAGATTAATTGTGTTCTCCAAGTAAAAATTGATTCCTTATCCTCTTCTTCCATGACCGAGTCATATGTCATTCTCAAATGAGAGATCATGATTTCATTTTTTGGTTTGTCTACGGCCAAGTCTCACTTTGAATCCTGGATCTGTTTACGAAGTTCGTGGGTGTTGTACCTCAACTGGTACAATTTTGAAAGCATGAAGCAGCCCCGCGTGATGAACTCTTCCTCCCAGTCTTTCAGGAACTTCCCGTATACAACCAACTAATTTAGTTGTTTTTTCTCTGCTGGTAACTCTAACATCTACAGGAGCAAGGTGGTGACATTTTCAGTGTTGTGCATAAGGTTGGAGATATACTAGCGAAGCTGCTGGATTTTCACCTTGAGGACTACTTTATCTTCTTTGTCCTTTATGACTCTCTCCTTTATGATTTCTATTGCAACCTCGAGGAAATCAACGTCTACTTGACGTGTGCTTCTACCAAGGTTGACCTTTATCAAGGCGAATTCATCAACTTCTACCTCATTCAAGTTTTTATTCTCTGGAGGTGCAGCGGTCTCAATTATGATTTCCTTGTCAATGTTCCTTCCCACATGGACTTGCTTCTTTATCCTTTTATTTGGCGTGTCCTAATAGACATGGTCAAAATATGAGAAGTCCATTTTGTAGGATGGTTTCCTCCTCTTCCTACCCAGTTGATTCTCAAGCAAAGATGAGTCTTGACTAATCTCACTGGAAGGATCAGTGCTAGTCATAGGAACTCCTGATGAGTGGGAATATGTGGAAGCACTGCTACATGGCAGCGAGTCTAGCTCCAAGTGAGCTGGAACTGGAGACTGATGTGGTGTTGGTGATGGCATGGGAGGCTCTACCTCTGCTTCTAGCATGCTCTCAAATGATTTTTTGGCAACTTCCACATGTGGTTCTTGTTAGTCCAAATCAACAAGTAGTGCTTTTCCCTTTGAATTTCAAGACATTTTGCTTCCTTTAGGAGGATTACTCATTTTCTTTTGTTTGGGCTTTGTATTTGATGTGGAAGGCAATGAAGTATCCATCGATGGCAGCTCTGTATTTGGCATGGCTTCCCTCCTTGTCTTCTTGCTATCCAAGTAGAGTATACTATTTTTGACAACCCTACTTGATCTCTCCTTAACAAATGTGCATTCCTTGGCAAACCAATCGATGGCTAGAAGTGGCCACGTGTTAACTTGTTCTCTAAAAAATTGAGGAAGTACATCCCCATCGTCATTTGACAACCCTTCCACATCTTTCCACATGAAAACATATTTTTTTGTAAGGGTGAACCTGCTGTAACTACGCTTGCACACCTTGAACTCGTCCTCGCAGTTGAACCAATAGTCTTCCATAGAAGGCTTGTGATAAGAACGACCACCAAGGCATGTGGAGAAGTGACCCCAGGGGTCATATGAGCGTCTCTCAATGAGATACTTAAGATTAAGTCTCTCTAACTCATGGCCCATAACCTTGGTGTCAACTACTATCTTATACTTGTAAATCCCCATCTGTAATGGAAAAGTGGTAGCTAGGTTGTGCTTGTTGCATAGATGTGAGTGAACATCATACAACTAGCCTAGAAACTCCATGACTACCACCTTATCCGAAGGATAATGGGGTAGCAAGGTTGGATGACCTGCATATCTATACATGTGGATGTAGGTATAGGTAGGGAATTAAATGAACCAATCCACCCATTCTACCATCGTTGCTCTGGTTGCCACTGAGATACATACATGTATCTCCCAGTTTAAGTTTCTCACTATGTACATAAAAAATGCTTCCTACACACAATTGAAGTGTTGCTCAAACCATGTGAACTCAAGTTGTTCATAATATTGATGAAATTTTTGTACACTGAGAATCCCCACAGTGTTCAATCCTCTAAACTAGTCCTGGAAGGAAATTAGATACACGAGGTACGAACACATGTGAAACTTGTGAGCAACTAAGAATTCAATCATCTATCTGTGGAGAACATCGATGATCAAAGAGGCACAACTGCAATGCTCCCTTCTATAAATGATCTGAGCCATGATGTAATACATCTAAGGCTAGAATTTATTGGCATCCGCTTGATAAGAAACGTGATTAAGAAGGGTAATCAAAATCACATATTCATCTTTGAACTCTCCATGACCCACATTCTTTGGAAAGTTAACTTTCTTTTGTTTAAGCCACCTTTCTGCCATTTTCCTTTGACATTTATCCTTATGAGCATTGAATGCCTTCTCACACTGATCCATGGTAATGACCAAAATATTCAAATTCATAGGAATACAGAAGCACTTCTCAATGTTCTTGGGCCTGATACTGCATATCACTCGTCCATCTACTGATTGAATTTCTTGAGTAGTAGAATTGCAATGCTTTACACAAGACATTATGAATTCTATACACTGTATTGTGATGGGAAATGAAGCCACCTCTAGCAACCCAGATTCTTTGATGTTTTGAAGTGTAATCTGGTTCATTTATGAAGCATTCAAGTAAACCTTTGGATCCACCTGATGCAAATCCGTGTTAGCCGTTTTGATGAAGCCATGAATTAAGGCTGATTTGGTCTTGAATTCAATCTATGTGAACTATATTATGAAAAACTCGCTCGTTGATTGTAAACATGACTATGTTCTGATAACTTTCTCTTAGCAAACCCACAATGTCAGAAATTCGAAAAAATTCCTTTTAGCTTGACATGCAAAGACTTTTAGGAAAAAAGCAACATGGGGCAGCAAGGGCTATAGGGGGCAATTTTTTTTGAAAAATTATGGAATATGGGTTTTGTTTAGAAAATGATTCTATGAAAACCCATATCCTTCATTTTTCAAAATAATGACTTTTTCTCTACCATGCAAAGAAATCTCTAGAAAAAGCAATGCTTCAAAAAGTGAAGCTACGAGGCAATTTTCCTTGAAAAAATTCTAACACATGGGTTTTGTAGAGAATGTCTTGCACAATGTACTCAGATGATTAGAACTGTGAAAATTTATCGTTTTACTTGGACATGTGAGAGAAAAACTAAGACAAGGATAAAAGAAATAAGAGAGAGAAAATATAAGTTATATTCTACCTTTGCCTATCCTTGAATGAAGTCTGTTGAATAATCTGGACCTGTATCTGCAACAAACACTGAAAAATAACACTTGTAGCACCTTCAGATCTTGCTTACACAAGAAAATACGTGTTTTCGTTCAACCTGTTATGAAAATAATGGACACTCAAATGCATATTTAAAGATTTTTTGAGGGTCTAGGCATCACATGCAGGAGAAAACCTTATATTTAGGATGCAATTATCTCATTGGGCCACACTTAGTTAACAGAAACATACATTGAGCCTTGAAATAGGCGCCACTTTAAAATAATGAAGAAAATACATCTTTGCAAGCAAAACTGACATTTCAAACTGAATTTTTAATATTATTTAATTCAGTTAACTGACTCCACCTTTCTGGGGCAGCCAAAGCATGTAACTTCAATTTTAGAAAGTCAAATTTTGAGTTTTTGGCCACCTTTACTCAACATTTGAGATTTTTTGCTAAGCTCCTACTTTTTAGCTCCTTTGAAAATGTCACCACAGCCTCTGTTGAATCTTGATTTCCAGATGCCTGGTTGATCTTGGAGTTGAGCTAACACATTCATCACGTAGCTAGAACAAGTTTGATGACATGTTGCTGGGAGCTGTGAGAACTAAAAATTGAGTCTGATGTCTCATATTCAAGGGCGCCTATTTTCAAAAGGGTGCATATGACACCAGACTTAGCCATTTTCTTGATTTGCCTCTCCGTGCTTCAATCTTCCGTTGTCAGTGAATGACAACTCCTGTCGACTAGATGTTGGATCCATTGAGTAGCTGGAAGAATTCCACAAAGAATGATTGTATATGCAGCCTTTGAAAGTTGAATTAAGGACCTTAAATGCAAGGGCTCCCTTGGCTTGCAGGGGCACAATTACACCTTTGAAAATGATTTTGCAATTTGTAACTTTCAATAGAATGCTCCACTTTGACCCTTACCATTGGGAGCTGGATTGCTCTGATGCGTGCGCTGATGATCTCATCACAGAGGAGCAACTTGGAAGAGATTTTCTTGGGAGTGATGAATTGAGAAAACTGCTTCTAAGACCTCTAGTAGAAGGGCATCTTTCTCAAGGAAGGTGCATTTTTCTATTCTTAGTCATTTTCCTGCTTGCCTTTATCTTTCAACATTTTTCGTTGATTCCTCATCTACGGGTGTTTGATAGATCCTGAGGGCTAACGATTGGATTCATTGAGTAGCTAGGAGGATTCTACATAGATCTCGTAAAAATGACAGCTGTCGAAAACCTCATCTAACTGGCCAAAAGGCTAGGTGCCCTTGGCCTGTAGAAGTATAGTTTGATATTTTCACTTTTTTTTCCCTCCGTTTTACGTGCTTGTTGGAACAACTGCCATGGTCACTCAGTATGTCTTATGAACTTGCAAACATTTTCATTGCAGAGCTGGGTTGAATCTGAAGATATCCCCTGGAAGCGATTTTTGCAAATTTTGTCATCTAATAGGCCTTATTCAAGGGCACCCCTAGGCTACAGGGGTGCAAAAACTACATTTTGACTTCGGTCCATGATGCATACATTTTTAGTTTCGTCCACTTTTGTCATTGATTACTAGAGTTTCGTAAATTGGATGGATTCACTTGATAACTCATTGGAAAGCTGGCAAAAATCCAGAGATGATGAATATATTTCTAACCTCTAATAATTGAATCTGAGCCTTCAAATTGAAGGGCACCCCTGGCCTACAGGGGTGCAAATTTGCTCCAAAACTGATGATTTTCTCCATTTTGTGCTTTGCGAACACCGTGACGCTTGATGAGTTGATCGCGTAGAAGCATTACTACTGTGATGCCAGTGCATGAGTGTATTTCACCATTTTTACGTGTACGGACACTGCAAAGTTGACTTGCACGTTGATTGCGCAAGCGTCTCCCACATAGCAAGGCCCAGTGTTTCCAGACTTTAGAATATTTTCTACAATTTTTGCCATTTGAAAATCCCCTTCATCATGAAGCATCTTTTCCAGCATCTTCCTTCATAGAATCTTCTGCGCTGAGTTTCAGTCTTAGATTTCAACACCTAGTATTGGCCAATTGCCATTGACGACCTCAGAGGTCCTAACTTTTCTCCTAAAAAAGTGAAAACTACCCACCAGACTTAAACTAACTTTTTCTTGATTTTGAATTAACCAATGTGTTCATGACATGAAATAAGCCAATCAAAATTAATTTTAGCCAATTCTGACAAGATTTTATTTTTAGGGTTATCCCAAAAATAAGGGTCAGGAAACCCTAATTTTCAAAAATTTCAAATTTTACCAGTATCTTCCTGACATTAAACCCATAAAAATCCCATGCTTGATTTTCCCAAAAACTGAGTTTTGATGACATTTTTACATGATTTAGACCATTTTAAGCAAAATGCCTTAATGAAGCAAAAATTTGGTTTGGGTACAACATTAGGCTCTGTTTGGTGACCATGTCAAATATTTACGACATAGGAGAACTGAGAATCTCTGTGTTTTTGTAGAATAGTGTGACTTATTTGTTGGGAAATGGAGTTAGAACTCTTCCCTAATCACCTAATACTTGGAATTTTCCTAATCACCTAAAAACAAGACTACCTAAGAAATCACCTAAAACAAAACACAACTTTACTGAATGGGGAAACACATTACGACATAACGAAAAAGAATAAATAAATTATTTACAAAAATTCATTCCTCCCCTAAAGGGATGAGGTGCTTGAGATGTTTCCCATTGTATGGCAATGGGAGAAGCCTTCCATCTGAATATGAGAGAATGTAAGTGTTCTCTCCTGCGGATTCATGTATCTAAAAAGGCCCTAGCCATAAGGAATCAAAATTTCCATGCATTCCTTTGGGTTCGTATCTCTTGTCCCACAACAAGACTTGATCTCCGATCTCGAAGTCTCTCTAATGAACCTTCTTATCAAAAATATTCTTCACTCGCTCTTGATGCTAAGTGATTCTATCAATGACGTCACCCCTCTCCTCTTCTAGTTTTATCAGGTACAACATCCACTTCTCGATTAGATCTTTATATTCTTCATCTTCCACCATGAATGCCAGCTGTAAAGCAAACAACTCCAGTGTGATGGGAAACACTGCTTCTGTACCATACAAAAGTGTAAAAGTGAGGTGTTGATGGCTCTTTTGGGAGTGATTCTATCAGCCCAAAGAGCATCATATAAATTTTTGTGCCAAGCTCATTGATTTGAATCAACCAACTTACACACTATTGCAACTATGTTCTTGTTTGAAGACTCAACTTGTCCATTACCTTGAGGGTAATAATCTGATGCATGTGACAACATGATGCCATGATTAAAACAAAACTCCAATAGTTCCTCTAATGAGAAACAAGTTGCATTATCAGTCACAATTCTATGAGGCACCTTGAAGCGTGAGATGATGTTCTCTTTTAAAAAGTCATAGATGACTTATGAGGTAGCTTGTTTAGTAGGAACTGCCTCAACCCATTTTGTAAAATAATCTATTGCTATAAGGACATAGACATGCCCCTTGTTGGAGCGTGGGTTGATAGGACCTACAAAATCCACACCCAATTACTAAAATGGAGCATCGATAATTGCTGGCCTGAGTGGAAGAGATGCCAATTTGACTTTTCCAGCAAATTTCTGACACATTTGACACTTGTACGCCCATTCATATGTGTCATGAAACATAGTTGGCCAATAGAACTGTGCTCGCAAGATTTTGAATGCAGTGACCCTTGATGAGAAGTGTCCACCGCATGCTTGACTGTGAAAAGCTTCCAATGATCTCTATTGTTGGTTCCTTCCAACGCATAATAGGAAAGTTTCATCAAGGCCACACTTGTACAAAATGTTATTGATAAGCACGAAGCTTTGTGCTTTCAGCTCCAAGGTTCTTTTTTGATGTTTGTCCATGTGAAGTGGACATTCTCCATAAGTTGAATAATACCACAAAGTTGTGTACCATTCCTCTGTAGAATCAACAAATAGGACCAAAGGAAGGTCCTCTTCAATTTTATGTTCAGGTTCATTCTCTCCATTGCTTTGGTACTTTTGATCTCCATCTTCTGCCAAATACCAACAAAGACCTTGCCTGTGAACAAGCTTGGTTGAATTGATCTCCAGATCATATTCCTAAACTCTAGCAATCCAGTTTCCTCTTTTCGTGTCCATCTCCTGTTGAGTTAGCACACTTTTAACTGTTGGATCGGTGAAAAACACCGTTGTGTGAGAATTCAAGATATAGAATCCGAAATCCTTGACAGCTTTGATGGTAGCATACAAATTCGTCTCAATTTGAGAATAGCGTGATTCACTATCTTTAAAACTGCTGCTCATGAAAGAAATTGGAGATTCTCCTTCTTCATTGAGCTTTTGAGTCAATATAGTAGACAAAGTATGTTCCGACACATAACAATAGAGGATGAAATCCTTCTCAAAGTCAGGATGAACCAACATTGGTGCATTAGCTATAACTTCTTTGATTTTGGTAAAGACTTGCTTGCTTTCTTCTGTCCATATAAAAGTGGACATTTTTTTCATCATAGCTGAAATCTCCTTTGTCAGCTTCGAGAAATTTGGTACAAACCTCCTGATAAAGTTGAATTTATCGAAAAATCAATGTACTTGCATTTTGTTTATTAGAAGAGACAAGTTTTTAATTGAATCCACCCTGTATATGTCTAAAAATGGTCATCAAGCTTGTTAATTAATTAAATATAAATTATTTAATTAATCCTCTAAAGTCATCTACATATAAATAAATTTAATTATTTATTTATATTGTTCACTTTTATAATTCTTCTACCTTAATTAAATAAATAACTTTATTTAATTATTACCATCTTCCATATTCCTCTTAATTAAATTAAATAAATTTTATAATTTATTTATATTAATTATCATGTTAGTCTAAATTTGAATATTTGAATTCAAATAATGGAATATTCCTTCAAACACCCTCTTCATCTCATAGTTAAATTAAATATTATAAATATTTAATTATCTTCTAAATTCCTCTCTAACACATAATTAAATATTTTTAATATTCTAAAATTACTTTCTAAATTCTAATTTCATCTTCACACATAATTAAATATTACTTATTTAATTATGTAAACTTCTAATTTCATCTTCACACATAATTAAATATTACTTATTTAATTATGTAAACTTCTAATTTCATCTTCACACATAATTAAATAAGTTTATTTATTTAATTATGAAATTCATTCTCAACTCATTCTTCGAATGGCAACCTTCCTGCGGATCTAACTGAGAAAATTTGTGAAGAGGAAACCTTCTATTTCTCTCTCAACTTTAAAAAATCCCTCATCGTTCATCCCAACAAGCTTGATCTAAACCGTTGATCATAACAGCCAATCAGGTTCTTTCAAAAACCCTTTAAATACATGTGCAAACCCAAGCATTGGTTAGATACGAACATATACGCAATCACGCTTACGCTTTTGCATCTTTTAGCATTTTTATCAATATTCATTTCTTAGCAATAATTTCATCATAGCATATCATAATCTTGCATTTTAGCATAGTATGCATTTTAGTTTAAATCTCATTCTCTAGTAGTCCATTTTGTTGAGCTTGGCATACGAAATCTGAGAGCAACTTGAAGCAACGAAACACTGGAGATAGAGAGCAATAGAACGACTTCGGAGAATCTGCCATAAAAGAGTTTGTTTAATTTTCTTTTAGTTTCTTTGATATAATGTTTTATTGATTGTGTTTTGAATCCTTTATAACAGGCATATTTTCATACACACACACTTGATTTAGGTCAATCCTAGTTCCCTCTTTGGAAATGATGTGGCCAAGTAGCTTTCCCTCTATCACCGCAAAGATAGTCTTCTTAGGATTCAATGAGATCTTGTGATACCTGCATCTTTCAAACACTTTCACAAGGTGTGAAAAGTGATCTTCCCATTTATCTGGAAAAATGGTTAAGTCATCAAGATAGACGACTATGATTTTATCCTTGAGATCCCCAAAATCTAGATCCATGGCTCTCTGAAAATTCGCACCAGTGTTGATGAGGCTGAAAGGAATCCTCTCATAAGAAAATGTTCCCCACGGGGTGGTGAAAGTTGTCTTGATTTTGATCCTCCTCTGCTACTGCAATCTGATTGTATCCGGAAAAACCATCAAGAAGTGATAGCATCTCCAAACTAGTGACTGTCTACAAAGTATGCTCCATGATTGGTAAGGGGTAATTGTCCTTCAAGGACGATTGGTTCAAATTCCTTAAATCCACGCAAATTCTGATTTCACCATTCTTTTTGCACACAGGAGCTATGTTAGACACCCAGGTGGAGTGATGAATTAGAAAAATTATCTTTGAATCCACCATCGTATCTTGAATTCACAGATTATAATGCCTTTGTTTTTGCCTAAAAGGCTTACATCATACTTCAAAGAAATTGTATGAGACAATTCGATGGGTGTGAAGACCTTCAAGTCTTCATAAGACCAAGAAAATACATCCTTGTATTGTTTGAACAGGGCAGTAAACTTCTCAGCTTCTTCTGGAGTAAAACACTTGCCTAAATTAATAAGCTGAGGGTTGTCTTCAGTGTCGATGTTTACTTGGTAATGCTTAGTAGAAGTATTAACACTTGAACTCTTCTGATCTTGGATGTATCTATCATGCCTGCCAAAAATGTTCTCCAAAGAAAGCAAACCCTTGGGAATTTGATTTCCTTTTAGTTGAATGATCCCAGAGTTTGTAGCTTCTGAGTCCTCTGTGAGTGATTCTTTAAAAGGAGTAGAACTACCTTCAAAGAACAACTCTTTGAAGTTATCTCCCATGATGAGAAATTATTCAATGTCATCATCATCATCGAAGACCTTCCAATTGTTGGAATTATCTGGAACAATTGGCCTGTAAATCAGCTCAATAACAAATGTGTTCTGACAAAAGTCAGAATGTGGCATGAAAAGAGTAGCTGACACCATGAGGGCATCGAATTTGCTATTTTCTATATGTGTAATGTATTTAATGTCGAACGCCTCGAACCAGTCGATGCCATTCCACACCCTCTATTTGTAGGATCGAAGGCGATCTTTTTTGACTTGGAATTGATCTTTGATCTGCTCAATGATCAACTTTGCATCTCCTTTGACTCTAAGTAACTTGTTCCCCATGTCCTTTGCATTTTTTAGACCTAATAAAAGTGCCTCGTATTCAACTATGTTATTGGTGCATTCAAATTGCAGTCGATATACAAACAAATATAGATGACCCTTGGGAGAAGTGATGACAACTCCCACTCCCAAACCTGATGTTGAGCAATTGTTGTCACACTGCATCGTCCACACTTTTGATTCTTCATAAGATGTGTTTGTGGAAAGTATAAACTTCTGATCATCTTCAGTTACTTCGGACATCATAGCATATTTTCCCGGACCTGTGTCTTGATATAAAACTTGTGCCTGGGGGTCTTGGGACTTTACCATCATGAATCTTGACTTTGCCTCAAGTTCCAGCTTGAAACTACCCTTCTTCAATGGGATTGTCACGAATGACCAATCCAATTGAATTTTTCCTCTGAGGTCTTTGTAGAAGCTTCTACTGAGTAACATCCCATAACTGGTTGGAATGTTAGCTACTAATTTATTCATCATTATCTTCTTTTTAGGACAAGATGTGAGCATTACTTGTGCATATTTTAGTTGACCGACCAACGACACTAGCTTTAAATCAAGTGAATAATATTTTTCATGAGTTTTTGTGCACAAAATTCCTAACACATTCATGATCTACATGGGCATGACGTTGTCTGAAGCTCTTGAGTATATGATACAATTTTTGAGTTTAAAACTTCCTAAATACAAAGATATATAGAATGGCTTTGGTTTGTCTTCTGTTGGCATGGATGACTCAAGCAATGTAGGCTGGATTGCAACCTTCTTCTTTACAACCTTGAGGATTCTCTCCAACTGCTCTGGATGATCTTGAAGATACTCCAATTATGAAATATGTACCTTCGTCTTCATCATGGAAGAAACAATGTCGAAGTTTGCTGAAGACGAGTCTTGAGAAACCAGCATGGTGTTCTCTTGTGAAGACTTGGGATTGGAAGTGGAAGGAACTTATTTTCCCTTTTTGTTTGTTTTCTGCTTTTCCTCTTCTTCCTTATATGCTTTAAAGTGTTGTGCACGTGTGAACAAAGGTGATGAAATGTTATCATGATTGATTGCAAGAGAGTACTGGTAGTATTCTTCTTCTTCTTATTCATTAACGAGTTCTCTATTGAAGTATCCCATTGCAGAGTCACCAACAAAGTTGTCTGTCTATGGTGAGACAACATTTGCGTTTGGTGAAAGCATGAAACTTGTACTTGGAGCAACATCAGTAAGTCCCATGATCTCATTCATTCTTTGATTTTCTAGACATGTAGCTCTGGTGTGTGCATGAGTGTCATGGAAAGAGCAATAGGTTGTAGCCTTCTCTTCAGGTTGTCTTGGTTGTCCTTGCAGAAACCTTGGTCTGTAATTGTTGAAAGGCTGAAAATTATTCCTCTTTAGATGGTATGGCTTCTAAGGTTGATATGGTGGTGGTGTAGGAAATGCTTTTTTCCCTTGAGGGGGTGATTGTCTTTTGAGGATAGTCACCTCATTGGCTACCAACTGTAGTAGTGGATCAACATATGCTTGAACAAGTAGTCCAATTGAATCATTCTTCATCTTTCCCGTTGTGATCATATTATCTTCAAGATTGATAGCTTCTTCTTATGTAAGCTATAGATCCACTCCTTGGCCTACCTTCAAGAAAAAAGGCTATTTCTAACGGGAGTGCGTTGATGAAGCTACTAATCAAAATATCATCAAATGGATTGAGAGTATGGGAAAGATTTGTGACAAGGCGATTAAACCTTGCTACGAACTCCCTCATCAATTCATGTGCTTCCATCGTTGAGTTTGAGATTTGTGAAAATAACTGATGACTTTCCTCGGCAGGTTTGAATCTTGCTAGGAATCTTTCGCTTATGACTACCTAGCTTGTAATAATTCCCAATTCAAGATGATTGAGCCAGTCTGTAACATTTTTCTCAAGGGTCTCAACAAAGAGATAGACGATGATGTCTTCGTGTGATACATGCAAAATGGAACAGGCTGCTATGAATGTTGAGATGTGTTCATCAGGGTGTCAAGCCCCGTCGCCGTAAAACCTCAAGAAATGCTTTCATGATCCCTTGGGCAACTCATGGTGTCCTACTAAGGCTAACAACCCGATGTTGTCTCCCTAAGGTAATGGTGTTGGACATCTTTCATTCCTTGCATTTTAGTTGTTGCCATTGTGTTGTTGTTGTTGTTGTTGTTGTTATTGCCCATTGCTTCAGTTGGGATTGGAGATTCTTCTTCAGGACCTTCTAGGAAATGCTTAGGAACCTCTTGAAAGATCGAGTCTTCTTGAAAGAGAGGATTATTTCTCCTTCTCGTGTATACTTGGTAAGCCAGGATGAATTATTCCCACGTTGGTGGTGGAAAAACTGGTCTATTGGCTGCAAGATCCACCCTTTCTTCTTCTTTTTCCAGAGTAGTAGTTGTGTTCCTCCACGAAGTAGATGATGTATGATTGTCAAAGATATAAATTCATAGGCTACTAATGATGTCTAACTACTCACCTTGAATCAACACAAAGTTCAATTGTATGATGGCCGGAGTGAGTCCTGGTTGTTGAACTGGAGTAGTAGGATTCCAAATGGCCATTCTCATGACATAAAATCCTAAGCTTTTCTTGAAGTTTTCTTGCCTCATGCCCCATGATGGGTGCTAGAAAACTGTTGGTGTTACAATTCTCACCTTTGGAGTGCGTATTGGCAACATAAATCTATACACAATGCATAATAACTGCTCTTCAAATTAGGAGGGGAAGATCCCTCTTTTGTTGATATGCATGAAAAAGTAATTTATTCTAAATCCTATCTTTTTGACTCAGCTAGAAGAGGCACAAGGTTAAGAAAACCAATACATTGCAGCTAAGATTTTTCTTTGGTTTCCGCAGATCTTAACTGCAACTAAGATAATGCTAAAACTATCCTATCTCCTCTAGATAAACATAGAAAGAGGAATTAGGAGCAGGGAATTGGTATACAATAAAATTTATAATAGGATTCCCAAGGTGTAGATTGAAATAAAGGTTATTGAAAATGACAACAAATGGTAAACTAGTTCTTAGGTTTCCTAAGGAGGTAAAATACTCTATCTGAGGTGTAGGCTAAAAGTAGGTTACTGGAAACAAACATTAAATGGTAAGCTCAATTACAGGATTCACAAGGAGGTAAAATAATCTATCTGAGGTGTAGGATACAAACAAGATTATTGGAAACAACATCAAATGATAATCCCTATCTCTAAATTCCCAAGGAGGTAAAATACTCTATTCAAGGTGTAGATATGAGAGAATTATTAAAACAAAAAAGATTAAAAAATGAATATGAAAAAATTATCCAATCTTGTTCTTACTCAAAGTGAACCAATACAAAATAACAATATTGCAGGCAAGGTAGGCACAAAAATTTGTTATCACATCAAAAGATAAAATACAAATGAGCAAGAATGCTCTTATTTATAGACCTCAAAGGAGTAGGGAACCCTAAAAGCTCCTTGAGTTAACATGAGTCTTGCAAGCATGCAATATTTATTGCTAAACCTAAATGTATGCAACTATACAGTTAATAGGAAAAACTACATCAATTAACTAAACTAAAACTAAACTAAATGGATGTTGCAACATGCAATTCCTTATTGATATGAGAGTGAGCTGATAAATAACATCAGTTAACTAAATCCTAACTAAAAAATAAATGAGAACTCCATATGTACATAGGTATCTCCAAAATAGACATGCAATGAGATGTGGATCAGTGAGTTAACTCAAAAAGAGGCATCAAGTCAATTGTTGTGTCTAATGTTTATCCTAAAGAGATGGGATGTCCTAATCTATAGTTCAGTGGTTGCGATCTTGAGCAATTAACCCCTCCACATATTTTTTGATAGCATCTCCATCTGGGGCACTGATATTCTTCTGAAGCACTTCATTTCTTTGTAGCATCTCTTCACCGCCTATGATCTGACTCTGCAATTCTCCTCTAGTATTGACCGCCTCATCAAATAACGTTGACATGACTGTAAGTTGATCCAACTTATAGCCAACTGAATTATCACTAAAAAATATCGTGTGAGTATTTGCAACTCTGCTTGTACGTCAGTGAGCTCAATGTACTCACCACCCTCACATTGATACTGATAAGGGACTCGTGACATAAAATTTCTCACAAACTTGATAGCACTTGCCACCTTTTCTCTGCTCTAGGCCAACTCTAAAAAAAAAATTCATGTATTTTTACCTTGAAGATTAATTGTGTTCTCCAACTAAAAATAGATTCCTTATCCTCTTCTTCAGTGATCGAGTCATATTTCGTCCTCAAATGAGAGATCTTGATTTCATTCCATGGTTTATCTACTGCCAAGTCTTGGTTTGAATCTTGGATTTGTGTGCGTAGTTTGCTGGTGTTGTACCTCAACTGGTACAATTCTGAAAGTATGAAGTGGCTCCTTGTGATGAACTCCTCCTCCTAGTCTTTCAAGCACTTCCCATATACAACCAGTTGATTTAGCTGATTTTGCTTTGCTGATAACTCTAACATCTATAGGAACAAGGTAGTGACATTTTCAATGCTATGCATAAGTTGGAGATATACTGGCAAAGCTACTGGATTTCCACCTTGAGGGTTGCTTTATCTTCTCCATTATTTATGACTCTATACTTTATGCTTTCCATTGTAACCTCGAGGAAGTCAACATCTGCTTGGCATGTGCTTCTACAAAGGTTGACCTTTATCAAGGCGAAGTCATCAACTTCTACCTCATCCAAGATCTTATTCTCTGGAGGTGCAATGATCTCAATTACAATTTCCTTGTTAGTGTTCTTTCCCACATGGACTTGCTTCTTTATCCTTTTATCTAGCGTGTCTTGGTAGACATAATCAAAATATGAGAAGTCTAATTTGTAGGATGGCTTCCTCCTCTTCCTACACAGTTGATTATCAAGCCAAGATGCATCTTGACTAATCTCACTGGAAGGATCAGTGCTAGTCATAGGAAGTCTTGATGAGTGGGAATGTGTGGAAGAACTGCTATGTGGCGGCAAGTCTAGCTCCAAGTGAATAAAAATTGGAGACTTCTGTGGTGTTGGTGATGGCATGGGAGGCTCTACCTTTGCTTCCAGCATGCTCTCAACTAAATTTGTGGCAAATTCCACATGTGGTTCTTGCTGGTCTAAATCAACAAGTAGTGCTTTTCCCTTTGAATTTCTAGACATTTTGCTTGATTTAGGAGGATTATTCCTTTTCTTTTGTCTGGGCTTTGTCTTTTCCGTGGAAGGTAGTGAAGTATCCGCTAGTGGTGGCTCTGTATTTTGCATGGCTACCCTCCTCATCTTCTTGCTATCCACGTAGAGTATACTGTTTTGGACAAGTGAAGTATCCACTAGTGGCGGCTCTATATTTTGCATGGCTTCCCTCCTCATCTTCTTGCTATCCACGTAGAGTATACTATTTTTGACAACCCTGCTTGATCTCTCCTTAACAGACCTGCATTCCTTGGAAAACTAATCAACGGCTGGAAGTAGCTGTGTGTAAAATTGTTCTTTGAAAAATTGATGAAGTGCATCCCCATAATCATCTGACAACCCTCTCACATTTTCCAAAATGAAAATAGAAATTTGTGAAAGGGTGAACCTACTATAATTGCGCTTGCACACCTTGAACTCATCTTCGCAATTGAACTAGTAGTCTTCTATAGAAGGCTTTTGATAAGAACGACTGCCAAGGCATGCTGAGAAGTGACCCCAAGTGTCATATGAGTGTCTCTCAATGAGATACTTAAGATTAAGTCTTGCTAACTCATGGCCCATAGCCTCAACATCAACTATTGTCTTGCACATGTAAATCCCCATCTATAATGGAAAAGTGGCAGCTGGCTTGCGCTTATTGCACATATGTGAGTGAACATCATACAACTACTGTATAAACTCCATGAATACCACCTTATCCAAAGGATAATAGGGTAGCATGGCTGGATAACCTGCATATTTGTACACACGAATGTAGGTATATGTAGGGAATTGAATGAACCAATCTGCCCATTCTACCATCTCTGCTCTAGTTGCCGTTGAGATATGTACATGTAGCTCCTGGTCTAGGTTTCTCACTATGTACATGAAAAATGCTTCCTACACATGCTTGAAGTGTTGCTCGGACCGTGTGAACTCAAGTTCATAATATTGATGAACTTTTTTTACACTGAGAATCCCCATAGTGTTCAATTCTCTAAAGTGGCCCTGAAAGGCAATTAGATACATGAGGTATGCACACATGTGAAACTTGTGAGCAACCAAGAAGCCGATCATCTTTCTATGGAGAATTTCACTGATCAAAGAGGCCCAGTTGTAATGCTCCCTTTTATAAATGATCCGAGCCATGATGTAATACATCCAAGGTTGGAATTTATTTGCATCCACTTGACTGGAAATGTGATTAAGAAGGGTAATCAAAATCGCATATTCATCTTTGAACTCTCTGCGACCCACATTATTTGGCAAGTTAACTTTCTTTTGTTTAAGCCATCTTTCTACCATTTTCCTCTAACATTTCTCCTTATCAACATTGAATTCCTTCTCATACTGATCCATGGTAATGACCAAACTATTTGGATTATGAGGAATACCGAAGCACTTCTCAATGTCCTTGGGCCTGATATTGCATATCACTCATCCATCCACTGATACATTTTGATCATTTTTTTTGACGACGACCCATCGGAATTTCGACTGCTGGGCCATAATTTTGACGTTTCAAATGTTGTTGAAATTCCAATGCAATAACAACGACAAATAGCTGTCGAAATTCTGACGGGTCGTCGTCGAAAAATTGATCAAAATGTACCAGTGATCTATTGATTGAATTTATCAAGTAGTAGAATTGTAATGCTTTACACAAGACATCACAAATTATATATATTGTATTGTGATAGGAAGTGAAGCCACCTCTAGCAACCCCAATTCTTCTATGTTTTAAAGTGTAATCTGGTTCATTTTTGAAGCATTCAAGTCGACCTCTAGATCCACCTGATGCAAATCCGTGTTAGCCATTTTGATGAAGTCATGAATTAAGAATGATTTGGTCTTGAATTCAGTTTATGTGAACTGTATTATGAAAAACTCACCCGTTGACTATAAACACGATTATGTTTTGACAACTTTCTTCAAAAAGCTATAATGGCTCCTGGTGAGGCTAAAAATACCCTATCGAGGGGCAATTTTCATGAAAATTTTTGAGACGTGGGTTTTGTAGAGAAAATAATTCTAAGCAAACCCACAACATTAGAAATTTGAAAAAATGCCTTTTAGCTTGACATGCAAATACTTTTAGGAAAAAAAAAAGGGGGCAACAGGGGTTGCGGGGGAATTTTTTTAAGAAAAATTATGGAATATGGGTTTTGTGCTGAAAATGATTCTAAGCAAACCCAAATCCTTTGTTTTTTAAAATATTGACTTTTTCTCTACCATGCAAAGGAATCTCTGGAAAAAGTAAAGCTTCAAAAAGTGAAGCTACAAGGAAATTTTCCCTGAAAAATTATAACACATGGGTTTTGTAGAGAATGTCGTGCACAACGTACCCAAATGATCATAACTGTGAAAATTTGTCATTTTACTTGGACATGCGAGAGAAAACCTAAGACAAGGATAGAAGAAATAAGAGAGAGAAAATAGAAGTTATATTTTGCCTCTACCTATCTTTGAATGAAGTCTATTGAATAATTTGGACCTGGATCTGTGAAGAACACTGAAAAATAACACCTGTAGCGCCTTCAGATCTTGCTTGCACAAGAAAATACATGTTTTCCTTCAACCTATTGTGAAAATAATGGACACCCAAATGCATAGTTAAAGAATTTTTGAGGGTTTAGGCGTCACATGCAGGAGAAAACCCTATATTTAGGATGCAATTATCTCATTGGGCCGCACTTAGTTAACAAAAACAGACACTGAGCCTTGAAATAGGTGCCACTTTAAAATAATGAAGAAAATATGTCTTTGCAAGAAAAACTGACATTTCAAACTAAAGTTTTAATATTATTTAATTTAGTTAACTGACTCCACCTTTTTGGGGTGGCCATAGTATGTAACTTCAATTTGAAAAAGTCAAAGTTTGAATTTTTGGGTGCCTTTACTCAACATTTGAGATTTTTTGCTAAGCTCCTACTTTTTAGCTCCTTTGAAAATGTCACCGCAACCTTTGTTGAATCCTGATTTCCGGATGTCTAGTTGATCCTGGAGCAAAGCTAACACATTCATCACATAGTTGGAACAAGTCTGATGACATGTTGTTAGGAACTGTGAGAGCTAAAAACTGAGTCTGATGCCTCATATTCAAGGGCACCTATTTTCATGGTGCAGGGGCATCTGGGTCTTTTTGTAAATAGGGGTCTAATGTGATTTTTTCATGATGTTGAGTCATTTTTGGTGTAATAAGGTCTATCCATGTGTGATGTTTTAAGTCATGTGGGGTCAGTTTGGAATCAAGAACAAGGCTCAAAATCAAGAGGTGGTTTTAGAGGTAGGAGATCAATTAGTAGAGGTAGATTTGGAGGACAAGGTAGAGGATCAAATACATTATCAAGAAGATACTACCAATGTAATTATTTTGGTCATCAGGCATGGAAATGTCCAGATAAACAACCTTCTAGTTCACATGGTGGTGAAAGGAGAACACAATTGGTGCAAGAAGAAGATTGTGAGAGTGTCAACTGTCCATCTCAACATGCTACTCTAGAAATTTGAGAATCTCTAATGATGATGAGAAAATTACTAAAAGTCCCAATGGTGAAGGAGCCTCGACAAAGAAAATCTATGTTTAGAACCACTTGCGAATCTCAAGGTAAGGTGTGTAAAGTTGTTGTTGATTCTGGTTCTACAAATAATCTAGTTTCTTTAAAGATGGTAGAGAAATTGAAGATGAAAAGAATTCCACACCCCTCCCTACAAAGGTCTCCTGGTTGAACAAGGGGCAATAGGTCCTAGTTAATGAGAAAACATGGGTTAAATTCAATATTGGAGGGTATAAAGACAAGATATTGTGTGACATCATCCCAATGGATGTTTGTCATCTACTTTTAGGAAGACCCTAGCAGTATGATAGAAAAAATAAACATGATGGGTAGAAAAATACCTGTGATAGAAAAGGATGGATCTTTATCGAGCTGCTGAGTGGTGTAAGGGCAATTCAAAAATAGTTAAATTTCAACTACTGGATACTCCCAATTATGGCAGTTTTGATGAAAATCTTTCAAGTTAGATTTGAGCACCATAGAATACCAGGGGAAAACCTACCCAATAAAGCTGCATATAAAATGACTCCTCAACAGAATGAAGAGATTAGGAAACAAATTCAAGAATTGCTTGACAAAGGCCTCATAAGGGAGAGTCTAAGCCCATTTGTTGTCCCCACCATTTTGGCACCAAAGAAAGGGGGAGATTGGAGAATGTGCACCGAATCAAGGGAAATTAAGAAGATAACCATAAGGTATAGGTTCCCCATACCAAGAATGGAGGATTTGATGGATTGCTTAGGAGAAGCTTTTTATTTTTCAAAGATTGACCTCAAAAGTGGCTACCACCAAATTAGAATTAGAGAGGGGGATGAGTGGAAAACTTCCTTCAAAACTAATGAGGGGTTATATGAATGGCTTGTCATGCCATTTGGGATTTCAAATGCACCAAGCACTTTTATGAGATTAATGAATGAAGTTCTGAAACCCTTCATAGGTAATTTTGTGGTTGTCTACTTGGATGATATTCTTGTGTTTAGTAAGACTAAAGAGGAAAACTTGCAACATTTAGACATGGTTTTAAAGAGGTTGAATGAAGAAAAGTTGATGATCAATTTGAAGAAGTGTGAATTCATGAAGGAGGAGTTGGTCTATCTCGGTTTTGTGATCTCAAAAGGTACTTTGAAGATGGACCTCAGCAAGGTGGAAGCAATTCTCAATTGGCCTACTCCTACATCAGTTAGTGAGGTTAGAAGTTTCCACGGCCTAACTATCTTTTATAGAAAATTTGTGAAGAATTTCAGTCATATTTTCTCTCCAATGATTGATACAATCAAAGGGGATAAAGGGAGAAAGTTTGTATGGTTTGATGAGGCAGAAAAAAGATTTCAATATCTCAAACAAAGGGTAGAAAAACAACCTATCTTAGTATTACCAGACTTTAACAAGGTGTTCACAATTGAAGGTGATGCAAGTGGGTATGCAATTAGAGTAGTATTGAGCCAAGAGGGAAGGCCTGTTGCATTTTTCAATGAGAAGCTTAATGAGGCAAAGAAAAAGTATTCCTCTTACGACTTGGAGTTGTATTCCATGGTGCAATCATTGAAGAAGTGGAGACACAATCTCCTTCCTAAAGAATTTATTATTTTTACTGACAATCATGCTTTGCAGTTCTTAAACAACCAAGACAAACTCAACCACAAACATGTGAAGTGGGTGGAGTACCTACAAAGCTACACTTTCACCATAAAACACAAAAAGGGGCAGTCAAACAAGGTGGTGGATGCTTTGCGCAAAAGACAAATGTTGGTTCAAGAAGTGCAACTCCAAAGTGTGGGAATTGATGCTTTGAAAGGTGTATATGAAGGGGAGGATGATTTCAAAGATATCTATGCTTCTTGTAATCAGTTTAATGGAATTTTTCATGAAGATAATTCTGATTTCTTGATTCAAGAAGGGTTATTGTTTAAGGGTGTTCAGTTATTTATTACAAAATGCTCTATGAGGACTAATTTGATTAAAGAGAAGCATTGTGGCAACTTAGGGGGTCACTTTGGGGTTGATAACACTTTGGAGCAAGTAAGAAAGTATTACTATTGGCTAAAGATGTAAAGTAATATCAGAAAATTTGTTGAAAAGTGTGTTGTTTTTCAAAAAGCCAAGGGTGTGGTACAAATGTAGGTCTTTATCAACCATTTCCAATCCTAAATAGGCCATGGGAATCCATCAACATGGAATTTGTGTTGGGGTTTCCCAAAACTCAAAGAGGATTTGATAGTGTGTTTGATGTTGTAGACCGGTTTAACAAAATGGCACATTTTATACCATGTAAAAGCACAAATGATGCCTCATACATTGCAAGGTTGTTTTTCAAGGAGGTGGCCAGGATTCATGGACTACCATTTACAATTGTTTCTAACAAAGATAGTAAGTGTGTGGGTCACTTTTGGAGAACCCTTTAGAAGAAGTTGGGAACAAACTTGACCTTTACCTCTGCCTATCATCCCCAAATAGATGGTCTGATTGAAGTTGTCAATAGAAGCCTTGGGAATCTCCTCAAATGCTTGAAAAAGGAACATTCAACTCAATGGGATCTAATCATAACCCGAGCCGAGTTTGCATATAATGAATCTGTGAACATAAGTGTTGGGAAAAGCCCATTTGAGATTGTGTATGGATTGAAGCCTAGGGGAGTGTTTGAACTTAGATATTTGAGTGGTATGGAGAGGAGTGTTGAAGGAGAAGATTTTGAAGTGGCCATGAAAGATATACATCAGAAAGTTAAGGAGAACCATCAAAATAGTGTGGATAAATACAAGAAACATGCATATTTGAAAAGGAGAGAGGCTCATTTCAAAGTGGGGGACTTGGTATTGGCTCATTTGAGGAAAGAAAGGCCACCTAAAGGAAAGTATTCAAAGTTGTAGATGAAGAAGATTGGGCCATGTGGGGTGGTCCACAAGTTTGGAGAAAATGCCTATGAGATAGAACTCCCTCCTGGAGTGGCTATCTCTCCAATTTTTAACGTTTTTGACCAATTTCCTTTTAAAGGATTTGTGATTGTAGGTATAGGTGTAGGTACATCAGAGGATCCAAATGAAGATTGGATTAAGGATTTACCACCAAGTCAACCATTGAAGCTTGAATGTATCTTGGACACAAAGGAAGCCAAAAGAATAAGGAACAAGGTGTATAATGAGTACCTAGTGAAGTGGCAAGGCCTTTGAATGGAGGATGCCACCTAGATGATAAAGGAATATATCAAGAAGCATGGAACCACAGTTCAAGATCTGATCTCAAGTGAAACTTGAGATTCTGTCCTCCTTGGGTGTATGGTGCAGGGGCACCTGGGTATTTTTGTAAATAGGCGTCTAATGTGATTTTTTCATGATGTTGAGTCATGTTTGGTGTAATAAGGTCTATTTAGACCATGTTTGATGTTTTAAGTCATGTGGGGTCAGTTTGGAGTCAAGTTATCATGTTTTGCAAAAAGTCGCAAAGTTGCTCAAGCAACATTTGAATTTTTGCCTTTTGTGGAAGTTGAACTGTCAAGTTATTTGAAAAGAAGTTGGAACCATTAGTTTTTGGTTGGAAAACATTTAAATATTTCCTTGTGTGGTTGAGGAAACTCTTTGGAGATATTTTTTTGATCAAGCAATAAAGAATAACTCTGTTTTCTATGTTTTAAATTATGTTTTTGCTGCTATAGTAGGTTGTACAGCTTCGTACTGCCTACAAATGATATAATTTGCATTGTAATTGTTGAAGGGATGTATTATATATCTTTTGGTTTTGGTTTCATCATTTTTCATTGAGATTGGAGTGAGTTTGAAGCAAATTACTAAGAGCAGCCATAAAACCCTAGTTTTGAGGGTTTGAGTGTAAAACAATGAAGTAGGGAACCATTCCACTAGTAGAAAATTTTGAGAATCAATGGAATGGAATTAGTTAGGATTTTTTTAATGTTGGTAGGGATTTTAGGAGTAGGGGATGGAGTTAGGGCCAGATTTGATCAAGCCTTAGCCTAATATCTCTATGTATTAGGCTTAGAAGGATAGGTACAGTCATAGGGTTTTGTGAATAGAAGAGTTGGTAATGATTCCAATTGATAAAATATACATATTCAAACCCCATGTGACATGATTGAAGCACTAGAGTTAAGGTTTGTGATTGAGAGAGAGTATAACTTGAAGTTGCTTTGGAAAACAAGCCTAATTTGGCCTAGTTCTAGTGTAGCAGTCAATTTTGGAGGGTATTGTTACAAAACAACCATATTCACAAATTTGATATGTCTTGAAGTGGCATAAAGGTTATCCTAAATGGTGCTTTGTTTTTGGGTATTCAGTCTTCTTTGAAAGATATATTGGAAAAACCTTGTTCCAAGTGCTACTAATAGAATTGAAGGTTTTGGAAGAAAAGGACCAAGTTAGGGTCTCTAAGTTGCAAAGTTTGATTGATTTTGATTGTCTTGATACCTCCACCTTGCTCTGCATCATTTCAAAAGGGTGAATATGACACCAGACTTAGCCATTTTTTTGATTTTCCTCTTCGTGCTTCAATCTTCTGCTACCGGTGAATGACGACTCTCGTTGACTAGATGTTGGATCCATCACGTAGCTGGAAGAATTTCGCAAAGAATGACTGTATATGCAACATCTGAAAGTTGAATTAAGGACCTTAAATGAGAGGGCACCCTTGGCCTGCAAGGGCACAATTACACCTTTGAAAATGTTTTTGCAATTTGTAACTTGCAATAGAACGCTCCACTTTGACCCTTGCTATCGAGAGCTAGATTGCTTCGATGTGCACGCCGATGATCTCATCGCAGAGAAGGAACAACTTGGAAGATATTTTCCTGGGAGTGACGAAGTGAGAAAATTGCTTCTAAGACCTCTAGTAGAAGGGTGCCTTTCTCAAGGAAGGTGCATTTTTCCATAGTCATTTTCCTGCTTGCCTTTATCTTTCAACATTTTCAGTTGATTCTTCATCTACGAGCATTTGATGGATCTCGAGGGCTAATAGTTGGATTCACTGAGTAGCTAGGAGGATTCTGTACAGATATCGTGAAGAGGACAACTACCGAAAACCTCATCTAATTGGCCAAAAGGCTAGGCGGCCTTGGCCTATAGAAGTACAGTTTGATATTTTCACTTTTATTTTCCCTCCATTTTACGTGCTTGTTGGAACAACTACCATGGTCACTCAGTATGTCTTACGGACTTGCGAATGGATTCATCACAGAGTTGGGCTGAAGTTGAAGAGATCCCCTAGAAATGATTTTTGCAAATTTTTCCATCTGTTAGGTCCTATTCAAGGGTGCCCCTGGCTACAGGGGCCAAAAACTGCGTTTTGACTTCGGTCCACGATGCGTAAATTTTTAGTTTCTTTCGCTTTTGTCATCGATTGTTGGAGTTTCGTAAATCAGATGGATTCACTTGAAAACTCATTAGAAAGCTGGCAAAAATCTAGAGATGATGAATGAATTTGCAACCACTAATAATTGAATTTGAGCCTTTAAATTGAATGGTTCCCCTGGCCTGCAGGGGCACAAATTTGCTCCAAAACTAATGATTTTCTCCATTTCACGCTTCACGAACACTGTGACGCTTGCTGAGTTGACCACATAGAAGCATTACTACTATTGATGCGAGTTTGCAAGTGTACTTCACCATTTTTACGTGTATGGACACTAAAAAGTTGACTTGCACGTTGGTTGCGCAAGCGTCTCCTACGTAGCAAGGTGCAGTGTTTCCAGATAATATTTTTTGCAGTTTTTGCCATTTGAAAATCCCCTCCATTGTGAAGCATCTTTTTCAGCATCTTCTTCCGTAGAATCTTCTACATTGAGTTTCAGGCTTAGCTTTCAACACCTGGTATTGGCCAACTTCCATTGACAACCTTAGAGGTCCTAACTCTTCTCCTGAAAAGATGAAAACTACCCACCAGAATTAAACTAACTTTTTCTTGATTCTAACTTCACCAATGTGATCGTGACATGAAATAAGCAAATAAAATTAATTTCGGCCAATTTTGACAAGATTCTATTTTTAAGGTTTTTTAGGGTTTTCCTAAAAATAGGAGTTTGAAAACCCTAATTTTCAAATTTTTCAAATTTTACTAATATCTTCCTAACATTAAACCCATAAAAATCCCATGCTTGATGTGCCCAAAAAATGAGTTTTGATGACACTTTTACATGATTTAGACCATTTTAAGCAAAATGCCTTAATGAAGCAAAAATTTGGTTTGGGTACAACAAAGACAATGTACTTGTTGCATTGTTTCAAAGACCTAATGTTGCATGATTTTTTTTTTCAAATTAACCTAATGCCCCACTATGCCCTAGCAGACAAAGGAAGGATGGTAGGCTTCCCCCTTGAGAGATCAACCGGAAAATTAATTTTCCACTAGTACATAAACAACAATATATGATTAAAAAAACTACTAAAAACTGCATATAAATGACTGAAAATGATCACATGATCATTAGTAGTTTATTCCCAGTCATTTACAACATGACTAGATTGATGACTAAACCATTTTTAGTCATTTATTGGTTGTTTTGATTGATCGATTTGGTAATATATTTATTCGTTGATTTAGTCATTGATTGTTGTAATCTGGTCACTTATTTAGTCATTTTTTATTTATTGATATATTTAACTGGTCACTTATTTAGTTATTTAATTAGTCATTGGTTGTTGTAATTTGGTCACTTATTTAGTCATTTTTTATTCACTGATATATTTAGTCATTGATTATTGTTAACTGGTCACTTATTTAGTCATTTTTATTCACTGATTTTTGTGCATTGGTAGTGTATTTAGTCATTAATTTTAATCATTATTTTGATCAATTTGGTAGTATATTTAGTCATTTTTATTCACTAATTTCACTGGTCATATATTTAGTCATATTTATTCACTGTTCACTAATTTTTGTCAATTGGTAGTATATTTAGTCAATTTAATTATTAATTGATGTCAATTAGTAGTATATTTAGTTATTTTAATTGGTTGATATTTGAGGATTTAAACATAAAACACAAAAATACACATCAATCATCAATTGCACACAATAAGACAACCATTGAGAAGGTAAAATCGTTGAACTTTATTAAAAGAAAGGCGTTCTTACAGTTTGTACAAGTCTGAAATATCTACCTTGCTTAAAAAATGCTTACAAATAGAGTACTACAATTTTTATTTTTAGTCACAAGATTGAAAATCTGAGTTAAAATGCAAAAAAATGACAAGAAAAAAATTTCTCGAATTTTTTTTGCAATTATAGAAATGCATGCTTGGAGCCCTTCAACGTGAGCAGACGTCCCTTTCATCTCTTAAAACTTCTACAACATAGTAAATCTTCCTAGAGCAAGTTGTAACGTGTAGAATCCAAGGAGGAGAGTGTTGATCATGTCCCATATATGGAGCTCTCTCCTTCAATGCGGTCAACAATAAACCTAGAATCTTTCCACCTTTATATGCAACATGACATTTGATATGAGCAACAGGGTGTTGGATTTTTTTCCATGAATGAAGTTGTGCCCTAATACAACCAACAAAATTACTATTAGTCTCAATTCAAAAATAATAAAAGTGCATTGTATATTGCAAGTTTACAAAAGTAAGTCCAAACACATTAGAAAGATAAATCAATTAAAAAACTATAGCCTTGTCAACAAATTCCTTAAACAAAGTGTTCAACATAGGCCTGGAATATGCATATTGAACCCTTGATTTGAGAACCTTGTTCAAAGTTTAAGAAAGGTGATACACTTAGATTATAGAATGAAGTTGACATTATAGAATGAAGGCTATTAACACTAACTAGACTAGAACAACATTATCAACAAAAATTCATTGGAAACCAAGCCCAAGGATGCCATCAAAATTAGACAACAAAAATTTCAACCCTGGTTCATGCGTTGTCTCAGTAAAGACCCACAACATGAAAGAATCCATTTATACATAAATTCCAAATTAAGTTGATGAGAAAAGATCTTTGATATCCAATTGGGAAGCCTTAACATCCAAAAATTAGTAACCTAATGTTTCACAACAAGTTTCCCAACTGTGACATCATCTTTACTTAAGAAACCGGATATTGATCCATTGTCATATTAGATCTCACATGATTCTCGTTCACAAACAAAAAATGATATATATTAATTGTTTAGCAACTTCCTTAATATCCCCATGTAAGTATACTAAACTAAGTGAGGTTGAGGGTTTGAAGTAGGGTACCATCTTCTTGGCATGTGCTTGACCTTGATGACTTGTATCTTGAATGAAAATAGAAAGCTAGTTGTAATGTAAAATCATTGTTAATCATTGTTACAACAATAACCACAAAATCCTCTTTAATTAAAATAATCCTTCTAGATATTTCAAGACAAGATATTTCAGTTAATTTCTAAGAGAGCTAATTTCACTATCCAAACAACCATCAATCTATTTACTGTATATAATTTCCTATAATTTAGAATTTGAATGTAATTAAAGTTACCATAATTACCAAATATTTGACACCAAAATGTTGCGCATGCCCCTTTCATCTCCTAAAACTTCGACAACATGGGCAATCTTCCTGGAGCAAGCTGCAACATGTAGAATCAAAGAGAGTGTTGGTCGTGTCCCATATATGAAGCTCTCTCCTTCAATGCAGTCAAAAATAACCCTAGAATATTCCCTCCTTTATATGCCATTTGCCATCTGATATGAGTAATAGGGTGCTTCCTTTTTCCGCCATGAATGAAGATGTGCCCCAATACAATCAACAAAATTACTATTAGTCTCAATTCAGAAACAATAAAAGTGCATTGTATATTGCAAGTTTACAAAAGTAAGTGCAAACACAACAAAAAGATAAATCAATTGAAAAACTGTAGCCTTGTCAACAAATTCCTTAAAGAGAGTGTTCAACATAGGCCCATGAAATATGCATATTGAACCCTTGATTTCAGAACCTTGTTCAAAGTTTAAGAAAGGTGACACGCTTAGATTATAGAATGAACTTGACATTATAAAATGAAGGCTATCAAAACTAACTAGATTGGAAAAACATTATCAACAAAATTTTTGTGGAAACCAAGCCCAAGAATGCCATCAGACTTAGACAACAAAAATGTCAAACTTGGTTCATGTGTTGTCTCAGTAAATACCTGCACCATGAAAGAATCCATTTATACATAAATTCCAAACTAAGTTGATGAGTGTGTGAATGAAAATATGATCAAATATAAATGGATTCAAAACACATTTAATAAAACATTAGATCAATAAAAATGAAAAAAAAATAGAATAAACAAACTGTTGCTGGCAGCTTCCACGAAATCGTCTTATTTCTCTCTATCTTCAGCATTTGTTGTTTCCAATTGCTCTCAGATCCAGCAGATCAAGCTCAACAAAATGGACAACTGAAGAACGCGATATAAATGAAATGCATACTATACTAAGATGCAAGATTTTGAAGGGTTGACAATAGAGGAGTGTTGGATGCTCATTCCTGCAACATAACGACTTGACGATGAAGAATGATATAGATGGATTGAAGAATTATTTTGATAGAGTCAGGATGCTAGAAGAAGATTCGATCCAAATGGCTTGTGAAAGGTTTGATTTATAGATTTTCGATGTGGACAGAGATAAGATTTGATAAGATTGATAAGGATTTGATTTTTGACAAAAGAGGAAATATAATGAGATGAGATAAGATTTTAAAAAGATGGAAAGATTTTGATTTATTGTTTTAAAGGAATTAAAACAAGATAAGATAAGATATGAAAAGATAGAAAGATTTTGATTCTCTTTTTAAAGGAAATAATTCCTGAAAAAGATGAGAAGGATAATTGAGGAATTATCTAATTAAATAAATTAATTAGATGCACATGAGTTTCAATTTTGGAAAGAAAGCGAGAAGATATTTTTAAGATTTTATTAATTAAATAAATATTTGATTTATTTAATTAATGCTGGATTTATAATTTCATCAATTAAATAATATAAATTATTTAATTAACCTTAGAAGAATTGATAGAAATGATTTAATTAATTAAATAATATAAATTATTTAATTAATTTATGTTTTAATTAATAACAATAGAAATGATCACCTTAATTAATAGAATGGAAATGATTTTGATCAATTAAATAATATTAAATTACTATAAATTATTTAATTAACATTAGAGGAAATAATGAAATTAGTCAAATAAATAAGATTTATTTAACTAATTAGATGATGACATGGGTACCTAGGGCAAAACATGATACAAGGTGTCTAAATGATGCAATGTTGTGATAAGGTATCATAAGAGGACAATTTTTTGATGTCTACAATGAGAAAAGATCTTTGATATCCAACTAGGAAGCCTTAACATCCAAAAATTACTAACCTAGTGTTTCACAACAAGTTTCCCAACTGTGAACATCATCTTTACTTAAGAAACCGAATATTGATCCACTGCCATATTGGATCTCACAGGATTCTCCTTCACAAACAACAAATGATATACATTAATTGTTTAGCAACTTTCTTAATATCCCCATGTGCTTGACTAAAACTAAGTGAGGTTGAGGGTTTGAAGCTCCAGGCACTCATTGTGGCAACGAAAAAAGTAACCCTCTACTTTTCCTTGCTTGTTTGGGACCTCCTTGTTAAATTAAGCATAATGTTGCCTTGATTTAGTGTTGTAATGTGTTTGACACATTCACATTAGGTCTTGGGCTCTTGTGAGATAAATGAAATTAATTGTACCTTATTTTAGGTGTTGTAAAGTGTTGTACCACACTTTCACACTAATCTAGGGTTTTCATTATTAATTGGGCTTCTTTATGCCTTATTTGGCCTTATTTTGCATCCACAAGCCTTAATTAATGCATCCTTTTGAGGATAATCTTGACATAAACCAACATATAATCATAATTCATGTCTTTTTAGGTTGTGTGGCCCAGATTTAGTGATTTGGGACTCATACGCCACCTTGGGTGTATGGGTCCCACCTAGGTTTTGGGACCTCAATCCTGATTTCACATGAATCTAAGGAATTTTGAAAATGTGTCCCATAATTATTGCTTGATGGGACTCATACACCACTTCTGGCGTATGAGTCTTGTATGGTCCAAAATAAAATTTAATTCAAATTCTTGGTGGGATTTTATCCTCCTAGATTTGATGTCGGCTTGTAGTGTTGTAATTTCAAGAAATTTGGCATAAACACGTATAAATACAAGGTTATTTCACTCATTTTTCATCTAACAAGAAATCAAGTGACCTAAGCTTTCAAGTATTCATGCATTCTAGAAAATTTGAGTTCACAAGAGAATTTGAGCATTCACAAGAGCATTCAAGAGTCTTCAAGAGTTGATTATCAAGTATTTTCGAGCATAATTCAAGTATCAAGCATCATGTCAAAGTCATCGTGCATCATGTTTGTTTTTGAGCTAACAAATATGGTGTAGGGTTTTATGATTCAAGCTAGCATTCAAGTCAAGATCTATCACTTTCAAGCAAGAGTCAAGATCTACATCCATTGGAGCCACTTCATACATGCTTGTAGCACTTTATTGCTAGGGTTTGGTGA
The DNA here is from genome assembly GCA_007258455.2 of Sequoia sempervirens. NCBI lineage: Eukaryota > Viridiplantae > Streptophyta > Pinopsida > Cupressales > Cupressaceae > Sequoia > Sequoia sempervirens. Next base: position 448,723,761 of record VDFB02281492.1, read on the forward strand.
GTTGTAACATTGCATGTTGTTCATTTATCATTCCTTCATTTCATTACAAGGTTTGATTACCAAAACGGGTTTGACCAAGGAAAACCCCTTTCCACTAACAAAACAATGTTTTTCCCTCTCTTTAGTGTGTGATTTGCAGATGTAAGTTGAAGACATATTGAATATCAAGATTGGAGAAAGTTGTCAAAGTTTTCAAAGTTGTCAAAGTTGTTACCTTGCTTTGGAGATCACAAAAAGGCATCTACATGTTGCAAACTAAACATTCAAACCCAAAAATTAGGCAGAGGAGACAAAGCAGAGATTGAAGAGCTGATTTAGACTTGAAATTTCTAGAAAATCCTAATTGGATTGATACACCACTTCTGGTGTATGAGTCCCAGTATAGTGAAATTTTTAGTTTGTAGGAGTTCCAAGCATATCTCTTCCAGATTCCTGCTCTTGTCTAAAAACCCTAATCTAGGACTAAATCACCCAGATTGGTGTACGAGTCCCAACAAACATTAATTTTAGTATTTTTAGCATTTCAAGTCTTCATTCAGGTCTCCTCAGATTCCTAGTTGCACACCTCTGATTTCTTAGCTTTTTGTTTTGATTTACATGCTTTTCTAGGTCATTTAGTGAAGCTTTTCATTGCATTAGGTTTTAGCATTAGGTATTGCATTTCATTAGTATTTCGAAGCCCTATCTTGGTTGTGAACCCTTCTTTAATCATTAATCAGACCCTAGGACATCCCTATTGCAGATCTCTTTCCCCTTTACATCCTTGGATTGAGATCTCTAGGGTTTCCTTGAGTGAAACTTGAGTGAAATAGGAGGAGCCCTATCTCTTCAAGGATAGAAACCCCTCTCCCCCCTATTTTCCATTGTTTCAACCATCTTCTTGGTATGTGCTTAACTTTGATGACTTAAATCTTGAATGAAAATAGCAAGCTAGTTGCACTGTAAAATCATTATTACAAAAATAACCACAAAATCCTCTTTAATTAAAATAATCCTTCTAGATATTTCAAGAGTAGATATTTCAGTTATTTTCTAAGAGAGCTAATTTGACTATCCAAACAACCATCAATCTATTTACTATATATAATTTCCCAGAATTCAGAATTTGAATGTAATGAAACTAACCATAATTACCAAAGATTTGACACCAAAATGTAGTACAAAATGAATTGTTTGACAACAATTGTGTTTTGATAAACTATATATACCCTTGATATATTGATTTAAATAACAAGGAAAGATCAAACTAGAGACAACAAGATAACATTCATTAATTCACTTCAACAAACAATTGAAACCAAAATTTGACCACCAATTATAACTTCATTCTATTGATCTTCAAAAATATTTTGCAACACGTTTCAAAATTTTGTCCTGACTGACATGTCAAAAAGTGTCTTTTCAATTACCCACTTTTAACATAAATCAAAAAGTCTTAATTATCATTGTTTACATAGGATTACATAAAGCAATGAAAGATGATAAATTAAGAGAAATGATCAAATGTTGAAGCCCAGAGCACTCACAAGATACAAAATTCCGTTACTCATCGTAAGGTAACCGTGATCATTCAGATCTGGCAAGGTCCTCTCTCCATGATAGTATCTGCAAGGCTTGGTACTTCACTGCAAGGCCTATTCTTTTGTGGGAGCTAGATATGTCTGCTCCCATTGGTACACTATGTAATCATGAGGCCATTTGTGCTCTTAGATTTTTTGTGTGTTGGCTAAGTGACTCTTCCATATACTGTGTAATAACCCTTTGCCATCTGTGATGAATTTTGAATATCTAGCATCCAATGCAATTATTCCATCTAAGGATAAATTGAAGTGGTGAAGATTTATCTCAACATCTATAAATTAGTGAGGCAGTTGGGAATAATTTTACTAAACTCATCTATCCAATCCTTGGAGCCTTTGAGTTGATCATCATCCCTTATTATCTTAGGAACGAACTATTGCTTTAGTGTGTGAAATGAATCCATTCTTTCCTTGATCTTTTGGTCTTCTGTAGATATGTATTGAAATTCATTTGTGACCATTCAAACCATTTTCTCAGTAGGCTTTAAAGCTGTGGGAGCTTCAACACTCCTTTGTAAAATTCTGCACAAAGTTATTAAGGTGTGATGTACAGGTTTCCATTTCTTGAATAAGGGATCCAATATAGGTACATGGACCTTTATCTGATCAATTGCTTGTGATAAGGAGACATAACATTCATACACATTTTCCAAATTTTCCACAGTTTGTTTAACCCTATGCTCCAAGATGTTTTCCAATACCATGAGGGTTTGTCTCTTTGCTTCTTCCTTTGTTTCTTCATTAGTATTTTTCAACTTCTCAATTTCTTGTTTTAGCACATTTACTTGTTCAACACTGATTGTACCTGTATCAGTCTGGATGGAAAGGGGCCGGTATACTGTTAATTTTGTGCTTTGGGAAGGACCTGCTCCCTTCAACTGCTCTTTCAATTTCACATTTTCTATGAATAACCTATTCACTTCATCATTTAGATCAGTCTTTGCTTTCTCATATTCTGCCAATCTAAGCTCCATACCTTTAACCACAACCCTACTAAACATTGTTGTGTGCATTGTCATAGTAGTTGCCTCTAATGCTGATGTGGGCTTGGAAGCCGCCTTTACCATGGTAGTCCCTCTCATCTCTTGTACAACTCATTTGAATTGAATTAAGAAAACATGGGATCTTCTTAGCTTCTTACTTGATCTATTAAGAATATCTTTTTTAACTCCATCCTAGGAATAATTAGTATATTGCTTTCTAAGACCAATTTTCTTGCTTCTTGGGGGCTAACAGTAATTTCATTAATCCTGAGTTCTTCAAAATTCTAGGCAACAATCTGGTCATGCTATGACTCCTCAGTTCCCATCTTATTAATTTGGTGTCTCTCCTCAAATTCTTTCATTTTCATCTTAATCCAAAAATCCTTAAACTCGAGAGTTTGAATAAATTCATCATCTTCAATAAATCTAAGGGAAACAATCACCCTTTCATCATCATGCACTTCTTGATCATTATGCCCCATGTACATCCACTCTTTCTTCTAGTTTGTGAGCATCAATTGCAAGCTTAGGCAGTGGCTAATCAACTTAATCATCTTTAAAATTCAAAAGTACATTGGCTACCTCTTCAGTATCCCTTACTCCACTTATTTCATATTCCACTAAGAGGGCCATTGCATGTGTCTTCTGCCTAAATTAGGAATTGGTTGCTTAGGGAATGCTTTTGATTGTATTATGGCAGTATATGGTAGGGCTCTGTGATTACAATATCACTTGGTTTGATCGGTAGCTTGGAGGGTTTTGAAGACTAACCCCCAGGTTTCTTTTCTAGTTCAACATATAATCTTTCAAAGTTGTCAATTATTAAGTTCATCCTTTTGATAGGATCCCCTTCTTCAACATAGAATCCTTGGAATCCAGTGTCCCTTTTCTTCTTCTCCTCCTCAAGCCTCTTTATGATTTCCCACTTCCTCTTCCTCTGAAAAATTTCATGAGGTGTTAAGCAATTTATTATTACATCTTCTTCGTAATCTATTACATGGGTAATCCCAACTCTAGCAAGAAGTGTCTGCTTTATAAAATTAATATTCCCTTCAGCATCAAAGACCCTTTCTCCTCATGACATCAATGAATAACTCATCTTCAAATAGTT
>VDFB02281492.1:448727534-448804706 GCA_007258455.2 Sequoia sempervirens
ACGGTTCATGTAATCGGAGTCCCGATCAAAATTTATGGCCCTGAAGTTATGACTTCTAGAAGATACAATTGCAAATGTTTTTTTGAAATTTGAACTTCAAGTTGTAATTTTTTGGTTCCAAACCGCCTAAACTCAAATTTGAATGTTGTTTTGGCTCCAAACTAAAGAGGAGCTCTATTTATGGGCGAGTTTCTAATTTTTGGATAACTTTTTGGGGACAAGCTCGCATATTGCGAAAGGGTGATTATGTAGCTTTTTGTAACTTGCATGTGTTGTAGAACTTGGGGATTTGAGATCCTCTGCATGTAAGAAGCTCCATTTTCTGAATAATAAAATTATTCTCTTATTTGTGGGTTATTTCCTAAGTCTCGGGTTGCACCCTCATCATGCAATTAGTGAAGGAGATGATTCAAAGGAGGCGTATGGATCACAGGTGGGAGTTAACTTGTGGTTGGGTGGGTTGTTGATTTCGAGCTACTAGGTTGGAACAGCTTGGTACTGGATTTTGTCATTTTCCAGTCAGGTAGATGTGTTGTGGAGTAGGTTGTTGTTGTCCAGATAGGACATGACACTTTTGTTTCTTGTTGTTGAGTGCCCTCTTTGTTGTGGGGTTGGTGTCTCTTTTCCCTTTATTTTTTGGGTGGAGCTCTATGGGTTGTGGGATCCTTTTATTTGGCTACGCTTTAGTGGTGAAGGATATTTTTATGTGGAGGTTAGTGGTTTAATAGTGGAAGGTGACTTGTGGATGGGAAAGTTGTTGTTTTCGAGCTTCTGGGTTGTGGTAGCTTGGTGTTGGCTACTTCTTTTTTGTGTGAATATGGATCATGGGCTCCTTTTGTTTGCTTGTGCTTTGGTGAGTTCTTGTGTTTTTCCCCCTTGTTTTTTTTTCTTCTTAAGCTTAGGGGGGTGTCTAGTGCTCCTTTGTTTCTCTTCTAGGGCTTGGTTTTTTGCCTTTGCAGTGCATTGGGTCTTGGTTTCTAGTTTTTTTTTGGAGCATCCTTTTGGATTCTTTTCTTTGTGGGGTTGGGTGGTTGGCGTTTTGTGGGTGATCTTCTCTTTGGATGATCTTTGGTTTTCTAATGGATTGTTCTTCTTCATTGGCTATTTGGATTTTTCCCATGTTGGTTTTTGCTTATGGGGGGTTGGGTTATTCCTATATTTTCCTTTTTAGCCCAGTTGTTTGGTTCATTCTTTGGGGTGAAGTTTCCCTTATCTGGTGGTTAATCTTCCTTCTCTTGTTTGGTTGTTCCTATTGAGGCTATTGTATCTTCTCTTGTGTTGTAGATACAGACTTTTGGAGAGGTGGAGGGCTTGTTATGCTCTTTTGTGTTGGTTGTTAATGTTTTAGTTTCTTCCTTCAGGTTCCAAAATCTCATGCTACCAAGGGATGTTATGACTATTCTTCCTATCAAAATTGCTTTCTACCTAGATCTTCAACTATGGTCTTCTTTTGAGGTGGAGACTGCTCCTACAAAGGTGGAGCCCTCTCTTATAAAGGTAGAGGTGGATGTTGATTTTGTGGGAAGTTATTTGTTCTTATACTAGTCCCTATTGAGGTGGTACTGGTATGGGATGGAGATAAGTGGTTTTGGTGGTAAGGGGTCTCACTTCATCCTCTCCTATAGAGGGGTTCCCTCTCCCTTAGAGGCGGAGGTTGGGATGGTTTACTAGGTGGGACACTATAGGTTTGTTGATACTTTGTTGAAATCCGTTGTGCATTCTGAAACCCATTTTGAGGTGGACTGTTTGGATGTGTTGGTCCTTTTGAGATGTAGAAATTTTCTAGTGTTATTCGACATTACGTCATTTTTCTCTTTGGCTCAGCATTGGTTAGGGGTTTGATGGTGTTTTACACCATTAAGATGATTATTTTTCTAGGCTCAGTAGTGTCTTTCTTAAGTAGATAATTTTTTGATGCTTGGCTGATGTAGGAGGGGTCTTTTTTTACCTAAGGGTTCTAGGTCCCGATTAAAACCTTGTTGTAAAGGGATCTCGGTCCCTTGTTTTCTTATTTGATGCAGCTTTTGTAGTCATGTTGTTTTTAGTTATTGTTGTTGTTGGATGTTGTTGGTATGTGTATTATCTTGTATGCAACATGCTTTGCTTTTATAGGGTTATGGGCCCCTTCAAAACTAGTTTGTAATGGGTTTTGGATCCCATCAAAACTTGCTTTACCCCCTAATCAAAAACATTTTAGAATATTTATGGGTTTATCAAAAAGTTACACCAAATATAGAATCAAATCATTCCCTAGCATACATTCAAATTTGGTGGCATTTCTAAGAGAAAAATTAGAAGAACACCAATGTCAAGGAAGGTCAAAAAGGAAAATTTCATCCTAATTGACTTATCCATTATGGATGAGACATGTAAGGCCCATCTTTGTTATTACCTTGGTTACACCACTTTATTAGGATATTTTTAGGTGATGTATATTGATCCATTTCGATGACACCTTATATGTGTGAAATTATATGGTATTTTATGTTATATGATAGTTTTTATTATATTCTTTTAGATATTTCAAGTTAACCATAGATATGCAATTTTTTTTGGAATTAAGGGGAAGACAATTGGAAGATTATCATTGTTGATGTTGTTTGGCAACATGAGCATAAGGTGCACATATTGTATGTTCCAATTTTTTCATTGATGTCAACATTATTATGATCATTGTAGCATAGCTTGTAAGCATTCTTGAAGAAATTTGGACAGAACAAGTTGATCTGAAAAATATGGTTATATAGGAATTTGGCTAAGTATTCCTTCTGATAGAATTGTGGTTCAGTGCATTAGTTTTTGGGTCCGCATTCCACCACAAGTGAATATATCACTCTGTGATTCTAACTATAGGTTTGAGATCATCAGATACATCTACATTCAATATTTGGTGATATTATTTTAAGTATTATGAAAGATATGAATCACAGAGTTTAGCTTTGTATATTGCAGTCATTCCTTCTATAGTGTATCAGTGTGGGAGATTTTGCATTTCTTCGTGGATAATTATTTTGTTCTGTGATGATGAGGATAAGCTATTAGATGTCATATGAGTATGAATTCAAAGAAATATCGAGTTTTGAAGTTACACATATGGTAAATTGTATGTACTATGAAGGTTTTATGTTTGGGTCTTATTTTGGGCTGACCTAACAGGTTTGATGTTTTATGGAAGACAAGAAAGTAACTTTATTTTATGTGGGATCTATATTAGGTCCATCCCAACTATCTTAAAGTGAATAGAATTTTGAATTGTGGCATGAGATGTGGATAAAAAAATTTGAGGATGACATGTTTAATTTTGTGTGTTACTTCTAATTATGTCGACCTAATTGAAGTTACACTTGATATGGATATATATATAAGGAGATTAACTTCAAAGTTTGGAATAAGAGAAGATGATGATGATGAAGTGATAGAGAGAGCCAATTTTATATGATTATTGAGAGACATATGACATGTATCGTGCTTCACCTACATGTGTGTGATGCAAACATAATCAGAGTTGAGAAGATTGTGAGCAAAGTAGAGTATTGATTCAGATCTAAGTGAAGATTATTTTGTACCTCATTGGAACTGTAATCCAGCATATGATAGATGTTATTGTATTATTTCAAATAGGCTATTTAGCCACTTTTTCTTTCTTCTTTCTCATTCTCTATGAGCAGTGAGTTCACTTGGATAGTGAGTCCACCTAGTAGCGAGCCTTTCTATAATATACTATATCTGGAGATAATATATTATGAGGTAACCCTCACCATGGTTTTTCCCTTTTTAGGTTTTCCACGTAAAAATACTGGTGTTCATGTGTCATGTGATTTTGTGGATATCATGCTTTCATTCATCATTGTAGTTAAATATATTTTGTTAATTGGATGGTTTATGTTTAATTGGTTTAAAGGAATATTGATTCACCCCCCCTGTATTCTAGGTGTTAAACAATTTTAAATTATAATTCATGACTTGCGTTCTTACCATATTAATATTTTACAATTAACATAAAATTATTTGGATGAATGTGTTGTTGGAGTAGAAGACTACTGAGAAGGGGAGTGAATCAATGGTCAGATAAAATCAATCTTAAAACCTTAACACTCTTGATCATACAAAACTTTATATATGTATTTCATAAAAAAAACACAAAGATGTGCATATTGCAACATCACATGTGAATTAAGAATACTAAATCATGCACAAAGAAATATATCATCAAGGAGACATGAGACACCATATTTATGAGTGAAAAAACCCTAAAAAGGGTGAAAAAAACCACTTTGAACAATTGCTTTATTAAAAACTTGTTGTTTACAAATTGTATACCTCACTTGCAATACAACAAGCCTCACTAGCTAACATTCAAGACTCGCTATCATCCATTCAATCCTCACTAGAAAATCACTCAAGCCTCACTGGCTATCAACAGACCTCACTGGCCAACTCCAATCTACCTCTTTGGAAATCTTCAATCTACCTCACTGTAAATCTTCAATCTGCCTCACTAGCAATCTTCAATTTGCCTCTTTGGAAATCTTCAAAAGAATAAGAAATTGCAGAGGGTTACCCTGTTTCACTTCATACCAATGCTCAAAAAAATATTAACATAGTTTATCAAGATCTATTAACATCACTCTTATGTATTGTCATCTCACATAGAACCATTATGTCTTCAATCTCTGATAATACCGAGCATCACCTTGTATTTGAAGGAAGTAAGATCCTCACATCAACTCAATCACCTTCTTTCAATCAAGAGATTATACTTTCTATATCAAAAACCCTTATTCAAATTAGCCACAACATAATACAATGATTCATTTTGCATTCATTACTCTTTTTTCCTAAAAGATACACTGCACCAAATACACAAGGAAATGTTAGACATTACTATAATCATTCCTCCCATGTTCACTATATAGTAAATTCCACTCCATTCTCTGTGCAATTTGCAAGTTTTTATCACCAAAGGTCCTTTACAATAAACACAATACAAATTTCCCTTTTATCACAATTCATTTGTTCATTCTGCCATTTCTCTATATACAAAAACCAAAAGACTCTTCATTCACATACTCCAAAATGCATGTATCTTGAAAAGAGGAAACATCAATCCATCAATCCAGATAGAAGGAAAAAATCATGAATATGAATAGAAACAATGCTCTTTCATTTGGCGCCAAACAAAAAAAAAAATCTCTTTTCATCTGCTAATTTCCATAAGAATGCAAAAAATCATAAGACTCTTTCCCTTCCATGCCTGTCAAAGTAAAGATAAGCATAAAGTCGTTTACCAAGTTTAAATTTGAACCCTTGGATTATAAGCTACTACTTGAAAAACTTTTAAACTGGACCATTGATCTTTGATTGAGTGCATAAGACAAATCTTTCAATCTACTCGACATGTTATGCTAAAAAGAAGGGTCAGTTAAGAATGAGACTTAATCCCTTAAGAAATTCACTTAAGTTATTTGTGACCGGTGACAAAAGGTCACTTGCAAATCAAATTTTTTTTAATATTACTTGACTTCCTTTTTGCAAATTATAAACCCTAGTTTTAAATACTTAGGGTTTCAAATATTCCTTAACATTTTAGGTGCCATGACACTTATAATGATGAGAATACATAACCACATTACCTTCAACCAACTCAGACATTTGATAACTTGATTCTCTCAGATCTTAATGCATTGAATCTTTGATGCTCTTTAATACTTTGATAATGCTTGATCATAAACTTTGAAACTCATTACAAGAACCTTTGATGTTTTGAAGCTTTGAAGCTATTTAGGATTGAAACTTAATAAAATTTCCTTGATGTCTTGAATACAAGAAAGGACTGAACCTTATCAAACTTTAATGTCTTGATAAAAATGTCTTTGATATCAACAAACCTTCATGAGCAATATCAACAAATCTTCATAAACAACCTTTGACATCAATGACAAATCAATGCCAATGCAACATGTGCATCACATATATTTATTGTATATATTTGAGAATCTATGATATGATATGATTTATGAGACTAATTATATTAAGATCTTTCCATACAAACTAGAACACTATAGATATAGTGTGTATTGTATGTGTGAGTTTACTTTGTGGATTATATTTATTTGACGGTATTTATTGATATGTTTGATGTGCACAATGAGTGGCTAGGAAATGAGAATTAGTGAACAAGATTTATTTCAAAGAGAGTAATATGGACATGTTTTCACCATCCTAATTCACTTGTGGAATGAGTAGAAATAGCTATATACATACCAATACAACCACATAACTAAGTTTTGTATGACCTTGGGCACCCTTGTAGCTGTGAATACCCCTAACATTATTTCTAGTATTTCAATTATGATGCCTTATGATGTTCCAAGTATTTATAAATTATTAATATTTATTTATTTAATTGTGTTAAAATTATTTGAAATTTTTTTGGATGGATTTGCATAAAAATAGGATATTGAGGTATCTCAAAATTTTAATTTTGACTCATTTAGTAGTTTGGCCCTTGGATGGATAAGTATGAAAAATGTGTCCTCCAAAATCTTTTAGAGAGCATAAGGCATCTGGTAGAAATATGAAATGGATTGAATAACCCAAGGAACTTTTTAAGAGAAAATAAAAGTTACATAAATTAGAAAAACATAAGAATGCAAACTAGGACTCTGAGAGATTATGTAATGTTGATGTGACAATATTGCATTAAGAGCTTCCAAGCTAAAAAGATACACTACAAATATTGCAAGAAGATGCAAAAGTATGCAAATACAAGCCAGGTAGTGAGTTTATATAGAACTTGGGAGAGGAGGTAGGTGGAAAATCTAACCAATAGTAATCAACCACAAAAAGTGGAGATGGACTGCCAAAAGTGGAGGATGACACAAAATTGGAAAGTGGTTCCACCCTTTAAGGAAGGGGACACCACACACTTATCTCCTAGTCATAAAACCACTTTATTATCCTAAGCAAGCTTAATTAAGTGTAGGAAAAACCTAGGACTAGGGGAAAAAATTAACCCACTAGGAAAATAGAAACCTACACCAACACCCCCCCTTAAGCACAACTTAAGAGGATGTAAAAGATGATGGGTCTTAGAAAATGAGGCCATGTTAGGTACCCATGTACATATCAAATTCCTCCCAAGAAAGAAGAATCCCACCACAAATAGAGAGAGAACACCCCCTCGAATAGAGAGAGAGGAAGAGAAGGACTAAGTAGCCCCCCTAAAGAGATCCAATGGTAGATGCTCAAAACTGGATGGAGACGATGGTCCACAATCATTGAACAACATTCGTTAGGAAAAAACACAACCAAAGGTGTATGCAAGCTATCTGCCAAGTCTTGAAAATAATATGTAGGAAGAAAGTGCAATATGTGTCTCCATAAACAAGTCTGAAACTCCTGTCAAGAGATCATCCCAAGCTGAATTAGGAAGACTATAGATATTGTATTGTAAGAAGTCATTGGAAGCTTTTGAAGAAGCAACAGTAGATGCAAGGATAAAAGAGTGGTCCTCAAAGAGAAGATATATGTCCTCAATAGTGTCATCTAGATCCAAAATGAGGGACTCTACAAAAAAAAAGAAATGTCTGGTAGAAATTGGTCTTAATGGACTGAATCTAGAAGACATAATTGATCCTACTGTATAATCAGAGGCTCTCAAAGAAGCATCTCTAGAATCTAAATCTAAAATAGTTGATTTCAATGTAATCTCAACATGAGGATGAGAAGCAAGAAAATTCTCCATGTCATCTAAATGTTTAATACATGCATAATACTCAAGCTCCTGTAATGTATCATCATCAAAAGGTATATTATATGCATCATCAATTGGAATGAGGCAATCTATAATAGGATCATCTGGGAATGGAGAAACATAAGGGTCTCCAAACATCTCCCAAATCTTGGTCTAAAGTGTGTGGGGACATTTAATGTCTGCTATAACCAACATAGTGTAAGTATCAACATAAGAACCAATGATTCCTAATACATGATCAAATCTATTACCCCATACTAATTTCCTTCTAGGTGTTTTTGGTTCAGGAATGAGCCCATAAAGGTAAGGAAAAAAATTTAACCATCTGAGATGGGTTAGAATTCTTTTTTTCCAAGACTCATAATTAACCCTATCCAATCTTATCATGTAAGGATGAGTAGAAAAACCCATGATACAATCCTCAAATGATTAAAAAATAACATTAATACATTCCCACCCTTTTCACTAGTATCAAATATCACCCCTCAAATATTATAAGGTTGAAATTTTATAATTAGTGTGTTTACAAAGCCTTTTCTAAGATACAATGCTCAATAGACTCAAAATAACCAAAAATACAAATTCTAATGCAAGATGAACCTAAGAAAAAATATAGAAAAACTATCCTTATGGTTGTGTAGTTCTCTTCAAGAGCTTTCCAACACCTATTCATTTTCAAAAAATGGAGCACCAAAGCGAAAGTTATGGCTTGTTGAAAAAATTGGCAACAATCAGTTTCAACTTGAAATATGTGGTATAAAATGGCAAAGAATATTTTCACTAGCTCTGTAAATGGAAATTTTTCGTCTCCAACTTTCCAACGATATCTCGTTTGCCAAAAACGGACACTGAGGCAAAAAGTTATGATTTTTTTTAAATACTAGATAAATTTAGCCTACAATGACGGTTTTTTCTAGAAAAAAATGTTTTACTTTTGATTTGATTTTTGAAAATTCTACTGACTAGTTGAAGATAATAATAGAAACTCAAAAAAAAATTAATGCTAAGAATAAAACCCATAAATAGTTTTTTGATCCAATAAGTAGAAGATGAAAAAATGAAGTTTTTTTAAACCTTCAACCTATAAAAAAAAGGATGCATGGCTCTTTTTGGACAGCATTTTGTTCTAGATCTTCTCAATATGCAAAATCTAATGGATACCCAAATAAGATTTCAACACTAAGAACAAAACCCATAAATCATTTTTCTTACCAATGAGTGGAAGCTAGATTTCTGAAGCAAAAATGAAAATGGCTCGCCCCGTTTTTCAACTTAGTCAAATGATCTCCAATTTGGATGAAACAAAAACCAAATTTGACTTTCTTGATCCCTCTAGATGTGTTGGAATAGTAAAAAATATTGTCAATATAACTAGAAATGTTCTAATCACCCAGAACTCACAAAACACATATGCAAAATGTAAAGGTTATTAGATCTTTGCAAATCCTTTCTGATTCTCCAAATCATTTAAAATGCAAGAGAAGGCATACAGGAATTTACAAGATCTTTACAAGAAAAATCAATCTCTTAATCAGGAATCTATGAACTTAGATTTCTCAAAACAAAATCTCTAATACCATGTTAGAAATTTGAAATAGATTGAACAATCTAAAGAACTTTTTAAGAGAAAATCAAAGTTACATAAACTGGAAAAACATAAGAATGCAAACCAGGACTTCGAGAGATTATGCAATTTCAATGTGACAATATTGTATTAAGAGCTTTCAAGCTAAAAAGTTACACTACAAAGATCACAAGAAGATGCAAAAGTATGCAAATACAAGCTAGGTAGTGAGTTTATATAGAACTTGGGAGAGGAGCTAGGTGGAAAATCCAACCAATAGTAATCAACCACAAAAAGTGGAGATAGACCACCAAAAGTGGAGGATGCCACTAAAAGTGGAAAGTGGTTCCACCCTTTAAGGAAGGGGGCACCACACACTTATCTCCTAGTCATAAACTCACTTTATTATCCTAAGCAAGCTTAATTGAGTGTAGAAAAACCTAGGACTAAGGGAAAATAAATTAACCGACTAGAAAAATAAAAACCTACACCAACAACATCATTTCATCACTAGTTTTAAAATTTCATTTCATGTACTTTGGATTTATATGAGTTTAAATTTTATTTGGAAGAATATATTTTGGAGTTGAATTTGGGTTTAAATTTCATTTGAGTTTTATAGGAATTTAATATTTTATTTGGAAATATATTTGAAATAAAAATTTGAATTAAATTTCATTTAGATTTTAATGTGATTTTGAGATGTATTTTTGTGCTAGATATTATCTTGGATTTAATATTGGTTGGAAATTATAAAATTGACTAAGTATCCATAAAATACTTTTTAAGTCTTGGTAGCCTTTGAAATGAATGGATACATGTCAACAATTCATTGGATAAGGATATACAACCTTGAATGTTGTTGAAGTAACCAAATTAATAGCTAGGAGAAGCAGATTTTCTCTTTGTGGAATGATTATTGTATTTTGATATTGAAGATTGGAGAGATCAAGATAGGAACGTGAAGAAAACCAAGAAGGGTTTTAGATTTTGAAAGAATGGAAGCTTATAATTTTAAAAAATATTTCAAATGAAGTTTGGATATATTTTACTATAAATCCTTGAGGTTTTGATCATTGGATGGGTTTGGATATATTTTATTTATATATTTTTTATTTTCTTAATTCTCCTTCTTATATGTGAAGCTTCTATGTTTGCAAAGAAATAGTAAAAATGGTTTTATTGTATACAACATTGTTGTTAAAAAAATAAGGTTGTGGAATCCATTAATAAATTCATATATTATGTAAATATATTTCCTTATTATGGGTGTTGTCATAAAATGGAATGGATTTCTCTATGTGTTTTCATAATTTAATGCTTTACATTTCCCAAGAGGAAATTATTAGTTCTCCATGTGTAAAATTGCCAAGGTAAAATTTCTCCCAAATCCTTTGGGGATAAGTTTGCATGCAATTATAATTTTAATATACTCTTAGGGATGGGCACTATAATTTCATCTCCAATAAGTAGTTGTATAATCAATAATCTAGAGTAAATTCTATTAAATTATGATAGATAATCCACATCAAGAATAGAAAAGTTCAACAACATAACTTCAAAAGGTGATCTAAATCCATATTAGTCATCAATCCTTTTTTCCAATATAAGTATCTAATTGATCCAATCAATCAATATTAGTCTTGTGTATAAAGAAAGCATATTAAGTTCTAGTGGAATAGCTCCAAAAATATTTAATTTGGGTTCAATTTTTTCCCCATTAACTTAATTATATCTAAATTGTACAATGTAAACATGATTTTATCCATCATCATATAAAATAAAAATAAATTCAAGAATGTTGAATTGATTAATTCTCTTTGATTTGGTCAAAAAGACCAAATTTCTCCTCTTAAAAATTTTTATTTATTTTTATGTGTTTTAATGTTTGTGTGATTTTGACTTTGTATCATGGTTATTTCATACAAATTTTCTTTTATATTTTAATACCATAGTTTCATGATAGGATAAAAATCATGATTGGGTTCATCGCTTTCATATCATTAGAATATTTTCATTCTATTCATGATTTGAACATTTTTATTTGGATAACCTATGTCAAATTTATTTACATTTAAACATATGTTTCATGCTATCATGGATAATAGTGTGACAAGAAAAATCATGGGAATAGCCATGTATAAGTGACCATTGATCAAAATCAAATTAGGGGCTCATATGACTTTCCATTTGATAATTTTTGATTATCTATAAAGGAGTGGGGAATAAATTATAAATAAATCAATAGATATGAGTTTCTTATGTGTTAATTTATTTAGTCTAGGATTTACTTATCATTTTGGTTTTATCTATTAAACATTTATAACATGATCAACATTAATGATTTATCACTTACACTATCAATGACATCACCGAAATGATTGATGGCTAAAGTGTCTTAGTTGTTCATTTTCTTAGTCTATTGATGCCATGGATATCATGTCATTATTTCAATCCAATAACGACAAGGATTCTTCATTGACATGTTTTTTAATTACCTTTTATTATAGCACAAGAACTTTAAGATTAAATAAAATCAATAGTGTATATAGAAAATGACATCATAATTGCTTTCCATGTAATCTTATGAAATAATAAACAATACATCCCTTGAGAAATAATCACTTAAATTATTTAAATGTTATGAAAATCCAATGGATTGGGTTAATCAATACAAGGTCTACAATCAAGGGTGAAATTACTAAACACATAGCACTATAATAAGTGATAATCCATTAAATAAATAAAATAGGACCTTCATAATCATATCTTTGATTTAACCTTCTATATTATGAGATTAAATGAGTACCCCACATATACTCTCTAGTTAATAAAGTTGACATATTAGCCTAGGTGGACTTAAAATATTTTTTGAATACCATTTTAAAAGTCATTTCATGACTTAAAAAAGTTGACAAGATCCTATGACTCACTTTGATTGAAGATAGATAAACAAACAAGTGTTAAACAAGGAGAACCAAAGATATAGCCAAAAGGGCTTTGGAAATTTTTGCCTAAATGCACAAAATGTGAACATGTAGCATACTATATATCAATAAATTACATTATCATTGATGTGGAAAATGAGTAATAAATAAGATATACCAATGAACTATGATCTATAGAAATAGTAATCAATTAATATTACTGTATAATTGAATAATGGGAAATGATTAAAAAGATAGATTATAAAAATTAGGGCTAGAAACCATCAAACACCTACAATTAAAAGATCAATTAAACCCATTAACCAATGAAGTTGAATGCAATGAATCAAGTGAATAAACACAAATCAAGAACAAAACTATAATAAATATCAAATTACTCAAAGAAAAATGAAAACCTAGTACACCATTGTTGAATTATGACAATTCAATAGGTGGATTGCTCAATTGTGCATAACCCATGTTGCAAAAGTTTGTTGATGAAGATCTTGATTCATAAAAATACTCTAACTACTAAAAAATGAAGAATGCTCAAGCTCATGAAGATTGTGAATCAATTTGATGGAGAATTAAGGGTTATTTTATAGAATTCTTGAAGGTTTGATCAACGGTGGAGATTAGAGGATGAAGATCAAGGGTGGAGATCAGATCAAGAGATCAAGGCTGGAGGTTGAATGAGAGATTCAGTTAACTGAAGATGATCCCCTAATTTAAGGGAGATATTTTAGGATATTTTATGGAGGGAATATATTGTAAAAAGATAATATTCCCTTTTTGAAAATGAAATATGCCATGTGCAAGTTGGAGGAAAATTAGTTAATTAAATAATTAAGAAATTATTTAATTGTGAGGTGAGAGAAAATTAGCATTTTTAATTAAATAATTAAACTTATTTAATTAGGTGGGATTGAAAAAAATTAGTATTTAATTAAATAATTTAAAATTATTTAATTAATGTGAATTAGAGGAAAATGATGAATTAATCAAATTATATTAAGTATTTAACTAATAGAAGAAATTAGTGAATTTAATCAAATAATTAGAAATTATCTAATTAAAATCGATGAATTAGAAGATAATGAGGAAAGTGATATAAAATAGTGAATTATAAGTGTATGATGCATTCAAACAATTTTAGTTGTCTACATGTTTCCCCTCTTTAAGACAATGTACTTGTTGCATTGTTTCAAAGACACATGATGTTGATTTGAAAAAAAAATTATGATGCCTCATTGTGCCCCAACGGACAAAGGAATGATGAGAGGATGAGAGGTTTCCCCTTGAGAGGTCATCCGAAAAAATAAATTTTTGGGTCAGGCTTGCGACAAGATGATAGGATAGGTTTTGTGATGAAGAGGAAAAATCAAGTCCTTGGAGGCCAAGAAACTGATCAAGAAAGATGGTGAAGGCGATAAATAGGATGAAGGGGGTGGGATGGATGAAAACCAAGGTTTTGGGAACCATATATATGCATTTGGGGTTCATTTCCACCTCATTTGTATTTTCATAGTTATATATTTCTAGAGCTCAAAGCTAAACTCTTTTGCAGAGACATTACAGAGATGGCCCTTGTCCCACATGTAGTACACCACATAGACACAATCCATCAATTCCAACAGCCCACCAAAGTAGATCCCCTGGTACATATCTAAACCATTTTTTCTTTCACGTAGTTTTAGGTGTTATAAATGCTCGAAGAAACTAGGAAATCAAACACGTCGAGTTAAACTCATTGCGATGCATTTGAACATTGACGTGACACTTTTGATTTTTTTGCGAAGCTTTTGTAAAAGTGAGTCACTTCAAAAAATTATTTTCTTTTACTGTTATAAAGTGGCACAATTGCAAAATGGATTTCTTATGTAATTGTAATGTGGTAATTTAAAAAAAACTCACTTGTGACTGGATAAATCAACACTTTTGAGAAAAAAATCACTTTTGATTTAGGGATTTTTCAAACAGATTTTTTTCAAAAAAATAGCAAATTGACATTGTGGTCACTATGCTTACAAGTGATTCTTGATCCTATATTTTCATAGGAATGAAAACATATAGTTCTTGATTGGATGGTCCATCTAAGTGGGGTGGATGTGGAGTTCCTTAACACAATCAAATTATACCATATTGCTTACATGTTGGAGATCCAAGCACATCGGGCTTCATGACTGTGATTATAGAGAGGTGGCACTCTGAGACATCCTCATTTCAACTACAGACTACCAAGGATATTATCACTCTCAAGGATATGTAGTGCATCCCGAGGGTTCCTATTCATGGAGCTAGGGTATACTTATGGGGACCATGCATCTTAGCCTATATCTACCATGACATGCATTAGTTGGTTTATCAATCAGCCACCAATTTATCAGCGGGTACGACATTGCTCCATATTTGGGCATGGGAGAACATAATAATCACTAGACCTATTGGTGAGGTACTTAGAGAAGTATTCAACCCCTTTGTTTATCGATATAAAACTTTTCTTACACAATGTTGACTCAGAGATCTTGAATATTGGTAGAGGATTAATGATGAGATTGATGAGTTCAGATGGTGTCCATGGATTCACTGTGAGGCATAGGATGATGATGGTGTCCATCTACCATATTGTAGAAAAGCCTAATGGATTATCTAGAGGACTGCATACATCTTAGAGTGGTACTTTCCAGATAGGTTGAGATAACAATTTGATGAGGTACAGGATGTACTAGCCATGTATTATTCATTAGGACACAACAAGAGATCATTGAGTGGGGGCCCATGCTAGTTCCCTAGGTAAAAATTATGGATTTTATTCAGTTGGAACAAGTATAGTGGATATGGGTGGATGGGGTTGATGACCTTGGTGTGATTGCATACTATGATACTTGGTGGATTTCTCATAGACCATTGAGATTTACACACCCCGACAATGGAGTAGTGGGAGGTAGGAGGAGGAGGAGGGATGCAGAGATAGGGAGAGACCACATACATCACTAGAGGGTAGAGGAAAAGATCCTAGTGGCCTACTATGTAGGACAAGTGGCGGGACTAGTAGTAGTAATCCGAGGAGAGGGAGAGAAGAGGGGTGGAGATGGAGAGATGCTAGGGGGAGAAAGTCCTGACAATGTTAGGCTCTGAGTTTCCCTCAAAGAGTGGGACCAGGCCAGGAGGGAGCACTAGTAGAATTTGGAAAATAAATGACTAGGTGACACAAAATTTTAGTCACAACAACTAAAAATGACTAAATTCTACTATTTTTTTACAACACAGCTATAAATGAGTAAATAAATAACTAATTTGGTCGTCAGGTAAAAAGCTATTTAGTCACACAAATAAAAATGACTAAATAGTTAGTCACACAAATGAAAAAATTTAAAAAATATTTGGGGAAATGATTGGCGGGAGTGTATTGCACGTGATTCATTATTCATTTAGCCTGGCACTTGACAACTACATTGAGTCATTTTGAGTTATAGTAGCTACTTGCATGGGTGATAAAGATTGTTTGGAGAGGACTTGCACACTTCTGAAAAGGAGGGAAAGGAATTCAAAGTTTGTTGCAATGAATTTTAAGTTGGTGAGGCCCTCTGCAACAAATTCAAAGGTAATTCAAAACCCTCATTACATTAAACTTAAAATATATAGCTTTCTGATTAGTTATAATCTACTACTCTTAATACTGTTCTTTTACAATCTTTCCACTATTCTGCTTCATAATGTGTTTGAGCTAAATATAATAAAATTTGGGTGTCAGTGCCAAAATAGAATTTCCTCAAACAATTTTGATACATTTTCACTTCAAGTGCAAACTATCCTTGTGCAAAGTAAACATGTTCTAGATTTACCAACACATCAGGCATCTGAACAAAGATGTTTCCTACTATAGCTTCTTGTACTTGTGTAAAAATTTCCTTTACAATATCAAATTGACCCCTTTCAGCTAGCACAATGGCTGCCCCATTTGCCGCATAAACATTTCCTAGTCTCTTTGCAAACACTTTACAATACAGTTCTCTAGCCTTCTCAAGATGTTGTGCCTCCACCTTTGGATCCCTCCTCTCATTGTGAAAAGCTACAAAATAATTCCAATTTCTAAGTGAAATGTCAACATAAGAATTCTTTGCATTTGATTCACTTTGTGTAGCTTTTATTTTTTCTTTTGCTTTAAGCCAATCATCTATTTTCAATTCCATTTTTCCAAGCATAGATAAATAATTTGATGAGTTTGTATCCACCTTAAGTGCATCCCCAATCAATTTTAGGCTTAGTTGGACCCCATTCCAAGCATAAGCCATGGCTGCAAGACGTAGATATGCATCCACATAATTAGGAAACTTGAAAAATATTAGCTTGTATAAAAGATTTGTTTTTTTAGTATCATGTAGTTGTTCAAACAACCTAGCAAGATTAAATAGTGTTGTGACTTTATCCCATGGTAACTCAAGTGAAACACCACCTTATTCTAGTCGTTGGAAGAATTCCATATCCTTAAAGAGCACAGGAAAAATTGCAGAATTGGCACTGAGGATTTTATTTATGAATTCAACCCAAATTCCATTTCCTAATGCCTCCATAAAAGTTTGTTGAGCCAACTCTAGTTCATCGCGCTCACAATGAAGAACCCCAATGTTGTTTAACAATTGAATAGGTACTTCTTCACTTCTCTTCTTCATAAGAGACTTTGTTGTCTTAAGAGATTCTAAGGTTGCACTGTGGTTTGATGATATTAATAACTCACCCATCTTGATAAATGCATGGGCATCACATGGATCTATCCAAGTTTCCTTTCTTAAAATTTCCAAAGCCTTCTCTGCCTACCCTTGTTGAGCATATATATGGCCTACAACTTTTAAGCTCTCACATTTCTCAAGGTGGACCTCTAGAACCTTTTCAAAATTTGAGAAAGAACTCCTCAAATGTCCCAGCTTCAATTGAATTTGTCCATAAAATTTTGTGGCCTCTAGCTTTCCTTGACTGATGCCATGTAGTAGCGGCCAATGGTCTCATAATCATCTTTATTATGATAAGATCAAACAAGATTATAATATAAATGAGATTTCATGAGAGGGTGATCCGTTGAAACAAGAGCTATCTTAGTCAACTATTCCACAATAAAATGTTGCCCTTTGAAGAAAAAATGGTTTGCTAAATGACTCAATGCCATTGCACAATACAGGTATAATTCAAAGGCTCTTTACACATTTTCCATTCCTTCATGAACACTAAATTTTTAATTAACTGTGAGAATCCTACAAGTAAAAAAAGCACAAACCTGACCACAAAGATTTATGTAGAGGTAGCACATCATTTCCGAATGCCTCCATAAATTTTTTTTGAGCCAAATCTAGTTCATCACACTCAAAATGAAGAACCCCAATGTTGTTTAACAATTCAATGGGTACTTCTTCTCTACTCTTCTTCAGAAGATACTTTGGTGTCTTAAGAGAATCTAAGGTTGCACTGGGATCTGATGATATTAATAACTCACCCATCTTGATAAATGCATGGGCATCATGTGGATCTATGCAAGTTTCCTTTCTTAAAATTTCCAAATCCTTCTCTGCCTGCCCTTGTTGAGCATATATATGGCCTACACCTTTTAAGCTCTCGCAGTTCTCAAGGTGGACCTCTAGAACCTTTTCAATATTTGAGACAAAACTCTTAAGATCTCCTAGCTTCAATTGAACCTATCCACAAAATCCTGTGGCCTCTAGCTTTCTTTGACTAATGTCATGTAGTAGTGGCCAGTGGTGTCATAATCACCTTTACTATGATAAGATCATGCAAAATTATAATATGAATGATATTCCATGAGAGGGTGTTTAGTTGAAACAAGAGCTATCTCAGTCAACTGTTCCACAAGAAAATGTTGCCCTATGAAGAAAAAATGGTTTGCTAAATAATTCAATTCCATTGCACAATGCGGGTATAATTCAAAGGATCTATGCATCTTTTCCATTCCTTCATGAACACTACCCGTAGCGTAGAAAAATGTATCTTTGGACATTTTCAAGCTCATTTGGGTCTTTCTTTTGGATGTTGGCCTATTTTTGCATAGATTTAGTGTTGTAATGTGGTCAACACTTCACATTAGGTCTTGGACCCTTGTGAATCAATAAGAACTTCATGATGTCTTGTAAAAGTGTTGTGAAGTGTTGTAACCCACTTTCACACTTTTCTAGGACCTTTTTAATATATTTCACTTAAATAACCTCTTTTTATCACTTATCAAGCCTTATTTCAAGGTGTTGTAAAGTGTTGCAACAAACTTTCATGGTTTTCTAGGCTTGTCATTAATAATTTGACCCTTTCTTATGTTTAAATGGCCCCTTTATACACTTCCAGGCCCTACTTAAGTGTATTTTTGAGAATAATCCCATTAAACATCATTTAATACACCTTAATTCCTGACACCCACCTAAAATGCCTAAGTGGGACCAAGTCACCACTAGGGGTGACTTAGTCCCACTTGGCTCAAAAATAAAAATTATTTCAAAATTTTGGTGGGATATTATTTTCTAAACCTTGAGGTTGGCCTGTGATGTGGTATTTTTGAGAAATTTTGTATAATCATGTATAAATATAGGGTTTTTCCTCTCATTTCACCCCCATTCATTCACTCAATCATTCAAGCAATTATCAAGCATTCACTTTAGCATTCTAGGTATTTTAAAGTCTACAACCATTGGAGCTTCTACTTCAAGGGTTTGGTGAGTTGTAGCATTGCATGTTGTTCATTCATAATTCTCTTTTCATTTCATTTCATTTTCAAGGGTTTAATTACCAAATCGGGGTTTGACCAAGGCAAACCCCTATTCACTAACCCTTAACACTTTTCCCGCTCTTTGCATGTGTTTTGCAAGTCTTGTGTGCAAATTTATCAAAGAGCAAGGTGTGAAAAGGTGTTAACAACTTTTCAAAGTCATTCAAAGTGGTCAAATCCCTAAAAGAAGCTTGGAGATCACCTACAAACTAGATTTTGTAGATTCAGATCCAAAAACCTGTCAGGAACTGAAATGCAGACCGAGAGTTGTAGATTGCACCTTTGAATTTCCCAAAATTTGAAAGTGGACTAAGTCGCCATCACTGGCGAATTAGTCCCACTGTCAGGCTTGAAAATGGTTTCTACAATTTTGAGTAGCCTTTTGGCTGAAACCTATTATGGCAGAATTTCCCCGAAATAGGACTAAGTCGCCCGGCTTGGTGTAAGTGTCCCAACAAGCTTCAACGGTGATTTCTGCATAATTCTAGAGCTCCTCTCCATCACTTTCTAGTTTCCAGGTGCACCTCTTTAGTTTTATTAAGTTTTGTTACAATTTACTTGCATTTTTAGTTCATTTTGCATATCACATTGTGTTTTCAAACACTTTGCATTTCATTAGTTTTGCATCCATATTTTATCTTCTTTATCAATTTCCAACCTTTAGGACAATCCCCTTTTCCATATTTCAATCTCCTTTACATTGAAATCTCAAGGGTTTGTTCTTGAATGAAGTGATTGATCTTTGTCTATCTCCTTTTAGGTGCAAAACCCTAGAGCTGCAAGAGGTGAAAAAAATTCCTTACATTTTGGTGAACTTGACCTTATAACATCACATTTTCTTCTTTTGGATTTCATCATCATCCTATAATTAGCTTGCATTAACAGTGCATTGCATTTTGCATTCGTTAATTTGCATTCTAGGGTTTTACAATTTTTCATTAGTGAAAGTGCATATAGTTTGCATTTTTGCATCTCAAATCATTGAAAAACATCTGAAAATTGCATTTTCCTTTATTATTCAGGTCATACATACTAAAAGCATCAAAAACAATTGAAATTTTTTGAAAATTTTGAAAAAAAACCTAACTGGGACTCATTCGCCATTTTGGGCAACTTAGTCCTAGTCGAGATTTTTAACTATCTATTACAACATCAGAAACCTCATTTATGTTCTTCCTAAGTTTCCTAGTATCATATACCATAAGTCTGGAAAGTTTTGAGAACATTTTTTTTATGCATCTAGGTCAAAAACATCAATTTAGGGTAAGTCATTTTTGAAATCATTTCAATTACAAGCATTATTAGATTTGAAAATGCTCACATGTATGAAGTTTTGCATAGCATGGATAAAATTACATTTCACTTTTACATACACAATGTTTCTATTCATAAAACTTTGCATAAGTTTGATAAAAATTCTTTTCATTCTTGGATATACATTGTTTGCATTCTTCAAGCTTTGCATACATTGGATAAAAGTGTTTTGCATCTTTGGATATACATTGTTTACATTGTTGAAACATTGCATGAAATGGTTACAAGTGCTTTTCATTTTTTTTCACGCAATGTTAGTGTCTTACATATCTAGGCATGCTATGAAAAAGGCCATATCTCCTCCCTCTGAGAGTGTTTTAGTGAAAGATAATACAACCTTGGACATTCCTAAAGATCATATGTTTTCCTCTCCTAATATCTCTCCTATTAGCGACAAAGATATTTTGGCAGAAGAACCAATCAATGAGAGTTTTGAGAATCCTAGTTGTTTTTGTCCACTTACCTCTCTTCGTGGACAAGACATTGATAAACAAGACAACACAACCATAGGTAATCATGACAATTACATTTTTTCTTCTCCTAGTATATCTCCTAGTTGTGAAGAAGACACTTTGATGTTAGAAAACACAATCGATGGTCATGAGTATCTTAGTTGTCCCCCTTCTCCTAGGGAAACCCTTATTGAGCAAGAAAACTCAACCATTGATCATTCCCCTACTTGTGATGATTCCTTTTAGAAGAACCAACATTTGATTGTCAAGAACATTTGGCTTGTTGTTCTCCTAAAAACTATCTCCTGGGGAGAATATCATGGCGCAAGAAAATGTGAACATTGGCACATATCCTTCAAACACTAAACCTTCCCTAGGTGAAGATAATAAAGTGGTATTAGAATCCCCTTCACTAACAAATCATTCCAATAAAGACAAGATTCTTTAGGTTATGACAACACAAGTAGGATCTCCTTTAACTAGTGAGCTTCCTAAGTCACCTCCCACTAGTGAATCACACAAAAAACTAAGATATTTCTTGAAATCCATGATACAATCTAATCGTAACAATGTTTTATAGTAGCTAAGTTGTAACTTAGTGACTCAAACATATAGGGGAACACACATCACTCCCACTCCATTACCTTTTCCTCAACATCGTGTGCCTAGTGTTGACAACCTTAAAAATACTCCTGCTAATATATCTATATGGAAACTTATTCAACTATCACCTACATTCAACTTTCTATCTCAAGAAATGTTACAAATACAATAGGAGGAGATCCAATCTTACATCAAATCGAATAATGTAACATCCTCCTCTCATCCCATGCAAGTCACCCAATCAAAAATCACATTCCCTAACCATGAATTACCCTCACTTGAGATTCAAAACAGGAATGGCCCCTTGATGATAAAGGTGATCATTAATGAAACATTAGTTAGACACACTCTCATTGACAATGGAGCAAAAATTAATGTTTGTAGCATGGACCTCCTAAAAACACTTGGCATGGACAAAAAGCTCATTCAACTCAATGAAGTTCATATTTGTGGCTTTGAAAATGTTAATAGGAAACCACTAGGGATGATCACATTACCTATTGAGGTTAGACCTATAGTGTTTCCTACCCCTATCCATATCATGCAAGGACCCCTTCCCTACAATATTCTCTTAGGGAGACCATGGATTCATGCTATGAAAGGAGTACCATCTACCCTTCACTGTACAATTAAATTTGAGTACAATAACAAGATATACATGGTTGACACAGATTAACAAAGCTATGAATCATATGATCACAACACTTCCAACTCCCCTAATACTTTCATTCCAATATCAAAACTTGAACCTATACAATTTGATGCCAACCCTTCACCTACAACAAAACTCTTTCGTGATAATTGGGGGTCGTTAGATTCTACACCTCCTTTCAATAAAATTTCCAAAATCTCACCCTTGTAGTCCAAAGATTCATATACAAATGATTCATTTTCAGACGAAAGTTCTAGTAGTGATTGAGGTTTCACACCTTCCTTTAGGAGAGAGTGAAATATCACAACCTAAACCAAAACAACCTTGTGTTTCATTCGCTCAACTTAGTTCTACAAAATTACCCCATGGTGGTGATGGGGGCTATATAACTCCTATCCCTCATGAACGAACGACACATAACTTTAAAAAGGATTTTTGTTCTCATGAAGAATCCAATCCTTCTCAGAAGCATAAACCCCCTTCATCTGACTTGGAAGATTGTTATGGTATAGGATACAATCTCCCTCCTTCACACGGATACAATGAGCACACGAAGCAAACTGATATATCATACTCTTTCAAGAGAGATTTAGGGTTACCTCCCTTCTCTCTACTTTCATATAAGACTTTAAACAACAAAATTCAGCATCTCAAGGAGTCTGGTGCTCTTCCTTGTGTTGGAGCACCTAATTCCTCTACCTGATACTTACTTTCATCCTATTCGGCTCACCTTTGTCTTACACTAAGTGGGGGCAAGGGGTTAGTTAGCCTTGCCCTCATATGTCACTTGTCGTTGTCTCTTTTGTCTAGTCATTAACCTTTCATGGACATATAAGAGCAAGCTTGGGATATGGACAGCATGCCTTAAGTTGACTCACATGTGACGTACTTATTCATGATGTAGCTCAATTTGGAAACATATGAATTGGCATAGGGATTTCCAAGTTGGATCTCATGTCTTCTTTCATATTAGCATGTATCATTAGCTACTTTAAAGTAATTTCTCATAGTAATGGTGTAGCAACCGCTTTAAAGTGGGGGAATACATAGATGATATCTTTTGGAAAAAAATTCATGGTGTGACTTTTCTTTTTCTTGTAATGTTTCATCTTCTTGGTGGTGTTTTTGGGTTTGATGTCATCCAAGAGTGTACGATCTTCTGACATGGCACGATGTGAATGAGGCATCCCATGGGAAATGATCTGACACCTTGGCTTGTCCTCTCTTGGAGAGATTAGACACAATGCTCCCTAAGAAGAAGACCTTACACAAACAAAGAAAAATCCCCTTTAACAAAAACTTTACATGACATTCAAAATCATTTTCATTGTGGCACTTTATTAAATTTATCAGGAGGTATAACTTTGGTATGGTTGAGCAGGAAGCCAATTCTGAGGCATGACTTTCCCCATAGCCACTTGTGTGTGTGTGAGTGTATACCAGCCATGAGTGTATGTTTCTCACCTGGCGAACAACCATGAGTTTCGTTGCCTTAGAGTGAGTATGCGTTTTTCATAAGAACATCCTAGATCTGATCTACAATGGGATGGACAAACGATCGAAGCTTGATTCGATTTTCTTTTTCCTTCTCCTTCTCTCCCTTTCATTCTTTTACATCATTTGCATGTGTTCCTTTGTGCTTATGTTTGGTTCACCATGGGATCTTGACCCTAAGGGCTTGATCACCACTCTTGATTGTTGTTGTCTCATTTTGTCAGCATGGATGCATTTGGATCCCTCTTGATGTGCATGTTTGGCTACTTTAGTACAAGTTTGAATCAAGTTCATTCTCTCACTAAATTGGGGGCTAAATATAGCGTAGAAAAATGTATCTTTGGACATTTTCATGCTCATTTGGGTCTTTCTTTTGGATGTTGGCCTATTTTTCCCTATATTTAATGTTATAATGTGGTCAACACATTCACATTAGGTCTTGGACCATTGTGAATCAATAAGAACTTTATGATGTCTTGTAAAAGTGTTGTGAAGTGTTGTAACCTACTTTCACACTTTTCTAGGACCTTTTTAATATATTTCACTTAAATAACCTCTTTTAATCACTTACCAATCCTTATTTCAAAGTGTTGTAACAAACTTTCACACTTTTCTAGGCTTTTCATCAATAATTTGACCCTTTTTATGTTTAAATGGCCCCTTTATACACTTACAAGCCCTACTTAAGTGTATTTTTGAGAATAACCTCGTTAAACATCATTTAATACACCTTAATTCTTGACACCCACTTAAAATGCCTAAGTGGGACCAAGTCGCCACTAGGGGTGACTTAGTCCCACTTGGCTCAAAAGTCAAAATTATTTCAAAATTCTAGCAGGATATTATTTTCTAAACCTTGAGGTCATCCTGTGATGTGGTATTTTCGGGAAATTTTGTATAATCATGTATAAATATAGGTTTTTTCCTCTCTTTTCACCCCCATTCATTCATTCAATCATTCAAGCAATTATATAGCATTCACTTTAGCATTCTAGGTATTTCAAAGTCTACATTCATTGGAGTTTCTACTTGCATATCTTTAGATTTCTACTTCAAGGGTTTGGTGAGTTGTAGCATTGCATGTTGTTCATTCATCATTCTCTTTTCATTTCATTTCATTTTCAAGGGTTTAATTATCAAATCGGGGTTTGACCAAGGAAAACCCCTATTCACTAACCCTTAACACTTTTTCCCCTCTTTGCATGTGTTTTGTAGGTCTTGTGTCACAACAAAACAATAGGCAATTAGCACTGACTTTGGTGCCAGATTTTAGTGTATTTTGAGCCATGAATTGAACAATTTGGTTGGCGCAAACAGGCATGGACAACTCCGCACTAGATTTTGTGCCGATTTTGTTGTTGTATTTAGCATCGGGTTCAGCACTAGATTTAGCATCAGGAAATTGTAGCACCTCTGAAAGCGCCTAAAATAGCGCCAAGAAGTAATGTCGAAAATTGCACCGAAATTGGCACCCAATTTGGCTTCTAGTTTTGCTTCCATGTCTACTCCCATTTTGCTTCTAATTTTGCTTGTAGTTTTTCTTCCAACTTGACATCCAGTTTTGCTTCCAAGTGTGCCTCCATGTTTGCTTCCAATTTTTCTTCTGGTTTTCCTTCGAGTTTTTCTTTTGGTTTTGCTTCTGGTTTTGCTTCTAGTTTTTCTTCTCATTTTGCTTCCAAGTTTTCTTTTGGTTTTGCTTCCAGTTTTTCTTCCAGTTTTGCTTCTAATTTTGCTTCTAGGTTTGCTTCTAGTTTTGCTTATGTTTTTGCTTCTAGGTTTGCTTCTGGTTTTTCTTCTGGTTTTTCTTCCAGTTTTGCTTCCAGTTTTGCTTCCAAATTTGCTTCTAGTTTTGCTTCTAGGCTTGCTTCCACTTTTTCTTCCACTTTTGCTTCCAAGATTGCTTCTAGTTTGCTTCTAGTTTGGCTTCCATTGTTGCTTCCTTTTTTTCTTCTAAAAATGCTTCTTGTTTTGCTTCCATTTATTAATTTAATATGTTTTATTTCAATTTAATTAGTTAAATATATCATGTCTCTTAAATAACTCATATGATTATAGAGTAAGTAATTTAATTATTTAACTCATGATTAAATAACAATATAATTATTGTAACATGATCATCATCTATAATTAAAACAAGTGAGTCAAATATCTATAATTTAATTGAATTTGACAACATCCATCCTGAGCAGTAAATTAAAATCATCATACTTAATAAATATCCATCCAAAAATCATCGAACACTTTTAATATATATAAATTGACAAGTCAATACTGATAAGATAATCATCATATATAACTAAAACAAGTGAAAGTCAAATATGCCAGTACATCAAAAACATGTCCAAAGTCGACATAAGTGAAAATGATACATGTACAAATGATATAAATAAATTGATAAATTATGTAACTCAAATTGATACAAGTCAAGATGATACATGTCCAAATGATATAGTGAAAATGATACATGTCAATATGATACAACTCAACAATATATAGTAATGTAGGTTGTGAAAATGATACATATGATAGTAACCATGAAAAGAGTCATCATAACAATATATCAACAATGATCCATGATGTAGTCTATATGATCATGAATGTCATTGGTTACTATCACCAACTATCTCATCATCATCGTCGCCATCGTGATCGTTGTCGTCGTTGTCATCATTGTCATCGACCTCAATGTCTTCCATATCTATGTCATCATCATCTCTACCATGTGATATGTACCAACATAACCAATATTTTGTGGATCTATATCATGTTGAGGATCATCTTGATCTTCTGGAAGACCCATGTTCTACAAAAAAAAAAAAAAATTTAAAATGAAAAGTTATTATTTATTTCATGTAATAATTTATTTTTTGTTATATATCTAATATTACAACATATGAGATGAAACCATAATCATATTACATCATATCAAAGTGCACATACCATAATAAAATTTCAAAAAGTTACAACTAATATTGATGAGTCAGGAGAAACTTCAGCTTTCAAAAACAAAGCCAATTGAGACTTGTGGATCAGGCCAACATTTGGTGGAAGAGGAAGAAAGATGATTGGAACTCTAGAGGCCCACCATAATGGATTTCAGTAATATTCAACCATGAGAGTAGAAGAGAGAGTTGATATCATGTATCAAAACATTAAGCATGCATTCTTCCACCAGCGGAGAAGGAGATGATTACTTTGCTTCATTTTCATTTGCATAACCATATCATGGCATGGGAACCAAGAAGACCAAGGATGTCTAGTTTTATGTGGAGGTAATGGATGTGGTCCAAACTTTAGGAGGGGCAAGAAGGTCAATGTATGATCCTAATGAAATTGAGGAAGAACAACAAGAGAGGGATAGGAAAAATAAAATCAATACAGAGTTTCAAGGATTTGTTAAGCGAGTAAGAGAGCTATGGGAGCAACTTCATCTAAAATATTTTGAACTAGAGTTTGATATACCATTTAGAGAGCTTGGTTTTCATGGAGTTCCTTTCAAAGCCTCTGCTTTTATTGTTCCTACAGTAAAATGTTTGGTTGAGTTGGTGGAATTACCTTTCTTAGTAATCCCTATTAGTGAGATTGAGATTGTTAACCTTGAGAGAGTAGGACTTGGGAAAGGCATTTGATATGGCTATTGTTTTCAAAGACTTCAAGCGGGATGTACTCCGCATTGACCATTCCTCAATCTTCACTTGATGGCATCAAGGAATGGCTAAACTCCATGGATATAAATTATTATGAAAGGAATGAACTTGAACTAGCGGCCAATTTTGAAGAGTATTACTAATGATCAGATAAATTTATTGAAGATGGTGGTTGGGAATTTTTGAATATGGAAGCTAGTGATTCTGATTCTATAATTAAGAGTTAGATCAAGGATATGAACCCTGATGTAGAAGAGGAATCAAAATCATATTTCATGTAGCCACCATCAAGAGTGTTACAAGCCAACAAGATGGAGGGAATTCTTATATAAGGATAATTTTCAATGTTGCAGGTATCGGCTTTAATGCCAACTACAATGGCAACATTGAAATTCCCTAGGAGTATTTATGTTAAGGAAATTTCCTTTAGATGCAAGCATTCCAAGCACATCAACCATGTGGTACAAATGATTAAATCCTAGAGACGATCTGTAGCAATGAAAAAGTCTGAAAAGGAAAAGAGAGCTACACTGGTGACTCAGGAGAAACTTCAGCTTTCAAAAAAAAATTCAATTAGGATGGTAGACGTGTGGATTAGGCCAGCATTTGGGGAAGAGGATGAAAGATGACTGGAACTTTGGAGGCCCACCATAATGGATTTTGGTATTCAACCATGAGAGCAGAAGCGAGAGATGATATCATGTATCAAAACATTAAGCATGCATTCTTCCAGCCAACAGAGAAGGATGTGATTACTTTGCTTCATTTCCATTTGCATAACCATATCATGGTGTGGGAACCAAGAAGACCAAGGATGTCCAATTTTATGTCGAGGTAATGGATTTGGTCCAAACTTTAGGATGGGAGATCTTGATGTCTGCCAAGAGGCATAAAGTTGGATGAATTAAGTTCACCTACATGTTTGTCAAAGTTTACTTCCAATTTTTATGACTGTTTTTCTTGACTGTCAGAGTTTACTTACAAATTTGAAATTTCTTTCTAGTCATTTTGATGAGGATATATTCAGCCAATGTGTAAGCACCTTTTTTTTTTATTACAACCATAGTAATGAGACTCGGACTTGGCTAGGGTGACTTGACTCAGGGACTCGAGGACTCGGTGTAGACTCGGCAAAATGAAAAAACCCTAGAAATTTAAATATTTTTAAGGATTTAAAACTTGTTTCATGCACCCTTTATTAAATAGACCTTAAATACACAATAATATCATTAATAGAAGAAAATTTGATCACATACACAAGTATACATCAATCACTTAAGTATAAATGCAAATTTTAGCTAAAGGAAATACACATACACAAGTATACTACTATTATGCCCTTAATAAATTTTTACCTGGCTACAATGTCATTTGAGTAGTCTTAGTCTTATGCTCCAAATTGATTAAAGAAATGTGGAAGTGTTAAGCTCCAAATTGCCAATACTAAGTATATCTATAACTATAAACTGTCTCTATCACATTCACAATAGAAAGGAACTTGTTGGAAGTAGTATGCTCTAAATTTCCAGTACTTAGTGAATCTAGATCCATAGTTAGTAATGTCCAAACAAAACTTGTCCCAATAGCCATAGGGAAATGGGAAAAGTTAATGGGTAATAATCAATGGGCTACGTAGGAGGCTGTCATATTGTCAGTTGATTACCTAAGCCTTCCCTCATGCCCATTTCCCTATGGCTGTTGGGACAAGTTTTGTTTGGACATTACTAACTATGGATCTAGATTCACTAAGTATTGGAAATTTAGAGCATACTACTTCCAACAAGTTCCTTTCCATTTTGACACACTATTAATGCGATAGAGACAATTTATAGATATAAATATTAAATAATGTTGCAACCTACAATAAGCCAATAACACATAAAAAAATTAGCATTCAAAGTTTAAACTTTATAATTAAATTATTAAACTAAA
This sequence comes from Sequoia sempervirens, assembly GCA_007258455.2. NCBI lineage: Eukaryota > Viridiplantae > Streptophyta > Pinopsida > Cupressales > Cupressaceae > Sequoia > Sequoia sempervirens. Next base: position 448,756,639 of record VDFB02281492.1, read on the forward strand.
AAATTGGGTTAGCTTTTAGTTAGCTTTTTTGGATAGCTCTATTGGGTGTTGAGGACATTCCATTTATCTTTTGAATGTTAAGAAGTTAGAGTTTCAAGGATTTTTCAAGCGATTAAGAGAGCTATAGGAGCAGCCTCATCTAAAAGATTTTGAACTAGAGTTTGATATACCATTTAGAGAGCTTGGTTTTCATGGATATAAAGTATTATGAAAGCATAATGAACTTGAACTGGCAGCCAATTTTGAAGACTATTACTGATGATCTTGATAAATTTATTGAAGACTATTACTTTTAAACTAATTAATATGCAATCATTTACTTTTTCCAAGGAAATAAAAATATATATCATTTAACATATTAAATATAATTACAAATTATTGAAGGAATGTTTTTTGAAATTAGCGAAGAATTAGCTCTTTTTGCCAGTGTTGGACGTATGTTCGGAATTAATGTTGATAGCTAACAATTTGCTAAGTAATGAAGTTTTTTCTTGCATTTCCTTCGATGCTTATTGGTTTGCGGGATGGAGGTGTGAATTAGTCTAGTGGCTAACATACCAGAGAAGAAATGGAGGCCAACTTCACTCTGAAAGCGAGGAGGAAATTGAATCCTTTTGATGGAAAAGTGATGGTGAAGAGACTGTGTGGCTTGTTCCAGTACAAGGATGTGAAGGTGGTGCAATCTGTGCAAATCATTTTGGGTAATGGCTTCAAAGATTTGAAGCACAAATATCAGACTAATATGGATATATATTCTCTTATCATGGCGTGGGGACTGGACTTAGGAGAGTCAGTGGAGGTTGTAAGGAAAGTGATGAAAGCGTTGGTGCATAGGGATTTCTTAGTGAACATGGAGAGTATCCTGGAAAGGGATATACCAAGAAAAGGATTTGTGAGAGAAGGCATGGAAGGTGTGGACCTGAAAGTAGCAGAGATAAATTTCCCTTTCATTAGGTGGCCAGAAGGAAGAACCAAAGCTATGTGGAGAGAGGGTACGAAACAGGGGTGGCAAGCTTTCAAACTGTGTCGAATTAATGGAGACTAAGGAGATAATAGCGAGACTCAAAGCCATCGCCAGAGAGGAGCTATGTGAGAAGAAGGGTTTGCGTCCGAGAAAGAAGGTGAAGCCACTCGTAGAAATGTGCCCATTGCAACTGGGCAACGCTTCTAGAACTTTCGCATAAACTAGTTTATTGTGTTTAAGCTAGATATTGATGTATAAGCTTAAGGGGTTAAGCCCTGTTTTTGGTTTTGATACTGTAAATAGCTAGTTTTTGGTTAGTAGTTTAGTTGGATAGTTTTCAGGCGGTTGTGGTAGGGCTTTTTGATCCGTAGGTTTTTTTTTTTTTTAACAGACATGATGTAATGGTGCTAGAAGATCTTTTTATTTGGAGCTTTGTATATTTTGATTTATCTTAAATAAAATAAAAATATTATCACTGATCGAAGAAAAAAAATTAAAATATCGTTTAATAAATTTCATATAATCTTATGAGAAAATTCAAATACCTGCATACTCTCCTCACCGGACTTCCTTTGTGCATCCTGGCTTCATGCTCTCTTCCTTCATGCAGCGTTTCTCCCTTTTATGTCATCTGATTTATTCCTTCATGCAGGAAATTTTAAATTTTTTATTTTGATTTCTTCCTTCGAGTGGCGTTTTCCCTTTTTTGTCGTTTGATTTCTTCCTTAATGCCAACTTGAGCACCGAATTTTGGTCGTTAATGTAATCAGTTTGGGGCACCCAAGGCGGCGCCAAGTGTGCCTAATTGAGCACCTATCATTGTACGTTTTTCCTAATCTAGCCTTGTGACTCAAAGTTTTCATCCCCAATTCAATTACACTGACCAAACAATGCAAATATTTCTCGACATCAATAGCTAGCTACACTTGTATAAAATCATAAAACATTCTTTATTTTCTATCAAGTAGTTATTTTGATAATTCATGTGAAATCAATTATATTATTTTGCAATGAACAAAAATCAACATGAATTATAAAATGTGGATAAGGATACAATGTTCTTTCGCCATTTACTCACAAAAAAATGCATGGGAAATGGCACAAAAATATGAATGCTTACAAATGCAAGTAAATGAATGTAAACTAATTGTTATCAAATTTTCACTACAACTCAATTTGATGGAGTTGTTTTGTTCAAAGTTTTATTTTAAGGTGAAAATTCAAAATTAACCTCTGCAGATGTTTAATCATTGCAAGTGTTTAAAATATTTTGGATTTCCAAGATGCAATGTGTTTAAGTTGTTTGATTCAATTACAGCATTAAAGAATTGCATAAAAGAAAAGAGATGCTTTCATTCTGTATTCAGTTGCAGTGTTCAAACAAGTGATTTGCATTGTTTTACATGAAAGGAAAAGATATATAATTGAGCAAGTGATTTACAAATGTTGAATATATATTCATTGGGTAATGGAAAATCAAAATGTTGCCCTGCCCAAACTCCCACCTTGTTTTTGTGACCACCGTTGTCTCGTGGCTTCTTCATCAGCTCGGTGCGGTAGAGCAGTTTTTACTGCGATCCCACAAGGTGCTTCATCCTTCTCGGTGGTAGTGTGATGAAAGCCTCTATGGTGGCACGCAAGTCTTCCTTATGTTATTGGTGGTGTTGTGGTGACTCCCGTAAGTCTTCTGTTAGGGTTGAAAGGTAGATATCTAACAATTAAATGCAGATTTAAGTAATAAATAGAGAAACTAAAAACACACAAAATAAATTATAACATAGAGAATTTAACGTGATTCACCCAATCCGGGCTACATCCACCAAACCACATTCATCCAATGATTTTATTATCCAGTGCAAAAACCTATTACAATCTTGCGAATAATCGCATTTTTCATCATACTGTAACACCCATCCAAACCCCTTTTTATCAAGCTTGGAAGCTTCCAGATTTTGGGTTCTACAAAATCAGATTTTTCTTTTTTCATTGATTTTTCCATTTTTCGGTGATCACACGAAAAAGTAGGAGGAAAAGGAATGCCTCCGAACCCCCACCCGGGGCCCAGCCCAGCCCCGAACCCTGACAAGGATACATGTCGGGGTGTACAGTATACCATGGGCTATACAATATAGCATGATCAGTCGTCACATACCAACAATCTCCCACTTAGAGACTGATCAGGCTCCACACCAACACATCTTCTACCATTGGTGTGCGGTAGTGTGGTGACCACCATTTTCCTGCAGCTCCTTCATCAACTCGATGCAGGAGAGTGGTTTTTACCGCGGTCCCGTAAGTTGCTTCTTCCTTCTTGGCAATAGTGGGGTGAAAGCTTCTGTGGCAGCATTTTTATTCACAGAGGAGGTGATGGAGAGAGGACATGGACGACGTAAAAATACTAAATCGTTGAGAGGAAAGTGGGTGGAAATAGATGAGACAACATTGATTAAGCACTAAATTTATTTTGATATTTTTTGTGTGAGAAAAAATTACTAATGACCTTTTCATAAATGTTATGTGAGTAATATTTTTGGATAAACTGTGTGCAAATTTTTACATAACTATCATGGACTATGAAAATCAAATGTTATTAATTTTCATAAATGTCTTTGATAGCATATCATGCCATTGGCACTTAGGGGGGATTCATGTCTTGCAGTTGACTTAAGGAATGCCATAAGTCGATTGTCAGCATTTACAAGGTATGTGGTTATATGAAACGTTCATGTGTGAGAGACAGAGAGATATTATATTGCATTTTAATTTACGACTAAAGGTTCATACTGATTTACTATTATTATATTAGGTGGTGACCTCCAAGGAGATCCATGAATCTCAAATGCCTAAACTTTGAAATGCTTCAATAATATTATGTTGTACTTGGACAATTGAAAACCTATTTTATTCTCCTAGCAAGCTTTTTATTTTCCATTATAATTCTAGACCAAAAAACATTTGCGGGGATGGCCTTTTACACCAATCTTAATTTGTATGAAGTTCACGAACTTGTTGTCAAGCAGTAAATTCCTTTCATAGACAAGAAATGTAAAGGCTTCATTTAAGAAAAGATAAGTAGTCTCTTTCTAAGGGTAATCCACATGCAAAAAGTAAAAAGCACATAAAAAAACAATTATACCATAGAAAATTAGATTGAATTAGTTTTCGATAAGGAAAAATAGGTTTTGAAGGGCCCCTAAACCCTTTACAACAATGCCAAGCTGCAAGAGAAATTAAACCACTAAGCCCAGCAGCCCAAAAAACCAAAAAGCTGACATAAGATGGAACATTAGCAACCCGTCGGCAAACCCAAAAGCAAAAAACATCAGCAAACCTGTTGAACCAAAAGAGGAAGCACCAGCTACAGAAAATTATCTAAAACATTAGTTGATGCCATGTTCTCCTTGATTACCTCCTCATGGATACTGATAACATCCTTTAGCTCCTCAACAGCAACAACAACCCTCTTTTTCATCTTGCTCCTTGTCCTAAGGCACAGACCCGCCTGCATGTCCTTCTCCAACACAAGAGTAGAAGCTTCTGATTTCTCCACCAGGTAAGAGCCACTAATCTCTTCAATCCTTTCCTCCATATTACCCAAGTCAAGCAGTTTTTGGTCCAATTCAGCGCTTTCTCATTTAGAATAGAAAGACCCATAGCAGTGGTCTTCAAAGAGTTATTGTTGATATTGACCACCGTTTTCAAGTCCTCTGACATCTTTCCCATTTTATCCTCTAGACTTGCCACTTTGTCTCTAACATTTTATTAACAATAAATTCCAAAGAGGAAATTCTTTCCTCATGAGAAACCTCCAAACAATCAGCATCAACCAGTAGCTTATCAAGCTTAATATGCATTGATTTCACTTTGCCTTTTATTTCCCACTCCTTTTGGTTACCTCTTAGCATAGCAACACAAACATCCTGCCAATTTTTCATTTGAAGATTAAGCTCCTTAACCTCAAAAAATAACCACTTAACTAGGGAAAGCAGGTTTCTCATCCCATCTTTGGCCATTCTACAAAACATATTCATGTCAATTTCATTCTAGTTAACCGGAGGTTGACCCTTCTGCTCCAAGTCAATAGGGGCATTAGAACAATCCCTGTTTTGTTCATCCTCTTCTTCAGTTGGGGAATCCTTGACATCCACAACATCCACCTTTATCCTCTCCTTATCTGGAAGATTCTCCAAATCAGCTAATGCCTCCATATGTTCCTTCTTCACTTCCTTCTCCATAGTAGAAAAATCCTGAGAACAATTAACCGCATCAATCCCCTGCATATCCACGGGGCCAGTCTCATTAGGCTTCACCTCCATCTTAGAGTTTCCCATATCAGTAGGGTCACTCAACTGACCACCCAAATTAACCGACACCTTGAGCCCTTGCACTGGGGAGCTCTCTAGCAAACCATCCTTACTAGGAACAGGGTTCCCCAACGAAGCATTCTGAACACAATCAAAATTTGAAGGATCCACATCACCCACAGGATGACAACCCTTCAAACCCTCATCATCCATAGGATGACAACCCTTCAAACCCTCTTTTCTAGAAGACAACGCAGGATTCACATTCAAACCAAGGGCAACCACCTCAATTTTCCTTTTGGCGGAATCTTTAACTTTCTTCATGCCTTCGGTTTTCCCCTTTAAATATTTTCTAACAGAATTAGCCATAGTCTCCCACAACTCCACATTAGTCTCATAGTCCTTACCCCATTCTTCTAATTCCTCATCCCTTTCCTTAGAGCCTCCTTCATCAACAGACATATCCTCATATTCTGACTCTTCCTCCTCCGAACTACCGACCCATTCACCAGCAGAGTCCCCTATTTCATACCCATCATTTTTAACTTCCTTCTTACCATGAGTTTTAGAGGAGACTGAGATCAACTTTAGCTTGATATGAGCAAAAATCAAACACATAATCCCTTGATGAAGAAGTGCCTTCTTAGGGTTCTTTCCATGGTCTTCAATACTCTTCTCCATAGAATGTAATAGGTAAAAAGGAAACGAGACTGAAACATTATGCCTAAAATGATTTAAGAGCATAAAATGGTGAGTGTAAACCACAGGGAATCTACCTTCAAGGGTGAAGTAGTGCATAATGGCCAACACGAGGTCCCTCCAAAGTGGCTTCAGGGACTTCCTAGCATAACCTCCACTTCCAATTTCCTTAACCTTCTTCCTCTCGTCATGTTTAAAGAAATTCACAAAAGCCTTCTTAGTCGCTCCCCTGTCTCTAAAAAACTTTCTCCCAACAACTGAAAGACCAGTTACCTCTGCAATAAAATCCTCTTCAATTCGAAACTCAACGCTCTGGTAATGTAGAGACATCCCATTCCATCCTTTCACAAGTAAATCCATTACATCATGGTTTGGGCCTTGAATTCTCTGCATAAATTGAGTAACCCCCCAATTCCAAGTGCTCCCACATAGTAGTATTTTTTTGAAACTCTTCACAGGAACTCAGCTCAATTTTGCAACGGTCACCATCCATAGTGACAGGAAACAAATGAAAACCAAAGAACACCTAGAAGAAATGAAAAAGTAAAATGAACTAGACACTACTCAAAACAATACAACAAACACCCACAATATGTGTGGGCTTATCATTCCAAGTAACCCTGCCAAAATTGCCAGTTCATCCTTCTACGAAAACTAAGGAAAGAATAATGAAACTGAAAGAGCAAAGGGTTGATGTGCAAAATACAACTTAAAATCACAATGAAAATTCTTTCCCCGAGAACATCTCGCCTAGAAACAAGCCAGCTGGTCATCATTAGAAATAAACTTCAGATTAAGAGGTAGTGATTCAAAAGAATCCCACTCAGATCTCTCAGCCACACCCACGTTGGTAACCCCATTAGCCATCATGTTCGCTTCATGAAAAACATGTGTGATTTTGATCTCCTCAAAAGAGTTAATAATAGATATCGATTCATTAATAAAATTGGCAATTGACCATGAAGGAGGACATTTCATCATGAGACAATTAATCACATTAAGAGAGTCCCCCTCTAGCCATAGTTTAGAAACACCTTGTTTCTTAGCCAAAACTAATCCATGATAAGTTGTTGCAGGCTCCACATAAAAAAACAATTGTATAGTAGAAAATCAAATTCAATCAATTATGTCTTATTTCGCTTCCACACTTATCTAAAAGACATAGGGTATTCACCATACATTTCCCTTGACAAGGCAAACATGTGCTTTCATTTATTTTTATTGTATATCTCAGAAGTGAAATTGTTGTTACATAATGATGCATTAAGAAAATAATATATACAAAAAAATGCAAAGAAAATGTTTGAAATTTAACATGCAACCTACTGTGTTGTGCTGAAAGGAATCAAGATTAACTAGGACAAGAAATAAAAATTAAATTTTGATGATTGTACTTAAAAGTGAATAGGATATGAAAAGTGTGGACAATGATGGTGCTGAAATTGAAAACCCTGATTCTGATGACATTATTGTTTTATGTCATTAGAGATAAAGAGCACATACAATTTTATATACATAGCAAATGAAGATTTGAAACTAGTAAACTGAAAATGTAAACACTGAAAGATTTTTCCTTAAACAATAATTCACATACTTACAAAAAAGGGTGAAGCATTTTTTATTCAAACTTTGTTTTCTTTAATATACATAACAGTAAAAGAATATTTATAAGTACAAGAATATATACACTATTTCATAGAAAATAAGGAATGTTTCATAGAATATATCTTTAGAATGTAGGAACTTCCTCTGTCAGATATTTGTAAATTCCTACACACAAGTTCTACTTCGGAGCGAAAACACCTGGAAGTGTTTCACACCGGCTCAAGGTACAATCATAAATTAATGCATGTTGTTGATTATTTTAGATGGAGATTGGAGGAAATTTCTGAGCCTGAGCGTTCAACTAGCAAAAGAAGAAGATATGTACATGGACGTGGCCCTAAAACTATTAAAGAAACAATTCAAACGAGCGATTGTACAAAGACAAGCAGATTTATAATTTTATCTTAGAATGTACAAACTTTCTCTATTGGATATTAAAGATGTCAGGTTGGATCAGAAATTGGATAAGTAGATTTATGATTTTATCTTTAGAATGTAGGAACTTCCTCTATCGGATATTTGGAAATTCCTACACTCAGGTTCTGCTTCCGAGTGAAAACACCTGAAAGTGTTTCACACCAGCTCAAGGTACATTCCAACCTAGTTATGACACCGATAGCAATCCATTTTTTCCTGAACCGTCCATACCTAAATGTTGCATCACAATCTATTCTTCCTACACATAAAAATGCCACATATTAACCCCTTCTAAATAAAACTCAAAACACCATGAAACAATGAGTCCCCTATATGAGTAAGTAAGTAGGCAGTCTATAGGGCATAGTTTGATTTTATACAAGGATGCTCATGAAAGGAATCTTCAAGTGACAGTGAGTGAGTTGTTTGAGATTGTAGCTGATGGTACAATATCCAATCTTAAAGGCAGTTAGCAAAGCAGTAAATGTGCAAGAAAATAAAATTGTACACAACAAATAATTCACAATGTTATCTTGCATAATGCCTTAATTTTGAAGACAAAAATCTCATTGTATCTTGATGAAAGTAGTGACCTTAATGGTCAATCACTGGCAACCATGATTTTAAAACATGCTATTGTGCTTATGGAGGCAACATTTTAAGCAAGGCAGTGAGTGGTGGTTTGGAACAATGGCAGGTATGAAGGAGTTGCTTTATATGCATACTATGCAGTCTAGCTTAAGACAACGTTCTTAGAAGAGATTGAAGGTGGATTATGGAACTCAAGGGTTACATGATAAAGATTAAAGCAAAGACTAAGATCTATTTAAAAGCCACTATCATGAAGATATTAAAGATGTCAAATGCAAAACCCTAGTAGCTGGAGTAATGAACACAGTGCAAAAGAGGACAGTGTGCTATGGTAGATTTAGGAGATCTCCACATTATCTAAACACAGGAAAATACATCATTTATTTATTTTTTAAAATTAAAAGAAATTATTCTAAACCCTATATAGGACACATTAATACTTCAAAAGCATCTAATTTATTTTCTTAAATTAAAAGAAGTCATCCTAAACCCTATATAGGATACATTGATACTTCAAAAGCCTTTGAAGGAATTTTAGATTATGCAAACATATGTCAATTACATACCTGGATTCCAAACAGTAGCGCGAACATTGTAACCCTTGTTGATCAGAGCAGGAATGAGATAAACACCAATGAATCATATGCCTCCTATCACGCACATCTCCTTACCATTCTCTGTCATTCTTTCCTAAAAAACTTCTCCATTTTGGCAGGCTACGCCTAAAAATAAGGTTTCAACAAAGGTTTTATTGTATGTTTATTAAAATGAAAACTCCATTCTGGCGGGCTATGCCTGAAAATAAGATTTCAACAAAATTTTTAGAGTATGTTTATTAGAGTTTTAGAGTATTTTGGTAGGCTATATTCAAATGGATTGACTAGCATGATTTGTTGCATTTAGTGTTGTAAATTATAATGATGCCACAATTACCATACTACCGTCATCTCTTATTATACCCATTGTGGTATGGCAGTGTTATGCCCTTCCCTTTTGTTGTTTACCAAACTACCACCTTGCTCAAGGCTTCTTATTGTGGGGTTGCGGTGTATACCATTCTACTGCATATGTTGCTCACCTTCCCAGCAGTATAGCGGTGTATTCTTTTGATCATTACTTGAAGAGTGTCGATGAGACAATCTTATTTGTCTTACCGATATCTCAATATCTCATCGACATTAGATCTTATGTTCCTCTAATATTGGTTTCCCGTGTTGATGAGACAAGTTAATATCTCTTGCCGATATGCCACTGTCTCATCGATATTTTCCTTCAACAGTATTTCTTTATATATCGGTGTAACTTTTCCATGTCAGGGAGACTCATGATTATCGTTGTGGTATGGTGATGTTTTTCCCTTCCCTTATGTTGTTTATCACACTACCACCTTGCTCAAGGCTTCTTGCTGCGGGGTTGCGATGTATACCGCTCTAGCACATATGTTGCTCACCTTCTTGGTGGTATAGCGGTGTATGATTTTGATCATTACTTGAGGAGTGTCAATGAGACAATCTTATTTGTGTTACCGATATCTCAATGTCTCATTGACATTACTTTGTTATATCCAAGAGTTGTGTTTCGTCAAGCACTTGTAGATATACCTTGTCGATGTGACATAAGTGATTCTCTCCTCAATATGCCCATATTTTGTTGACATTTCATTGTTTTACATTGTCAATGAGACATATAAATAAGTCTCTTTGACATAGGGGTGTCTAAACTGGTGCTAAACCCAAAGCTAAACTTGAAGCTAAAGTCAGAGCTAAAAGTGGCACTAAACTCGGAGCCAAATGTAGTGCTAATGGTGGCACCACACTTGAAGCTAATATCAGTGCTAAAGGCACTGCTAATTTTGGTGCAAAGTAGCACAAAAATTAGCATTGAATTGTGCTAATCAGTGCAAATAAATGCCAAAAATAGCGCCATCCCAATAAATAGCGCCGATGTTTTCAAAAAATTGGCAAAAAATATATTAAAACAATGGGTGGAAGCAAAAAATGGAGCAAATCACAAGGATTTGTTGTAGTGTGTGTATATTTGTCAAAGAGAAAGGTGTGAAAAGGTTTCAACAACTTTTCAAAGTCATTCAAAGTGGTCAATGCCCTAAAAGAAGCTTGGAGATCACCTACAGACCCGATTCTGAAGATTCGGATCCAAAAACCTATCAAGAACTGAAACGCAGATCGAGAGTTACAAATTGCACCTTTGAATTTCTTGAAATATGGAGGTGGACTAAGTCACCATCAGTGGTGAATTAGTCCCACTGCTAGGCCTGAAAAAGTGGTTTATGCAGTTCTGAGTACCCTTTTGGCTGAAACCTATTTCGACAGAATTTCCCCAAAATAGGACTAAGTCGCCCAACTTGGTGTAAGTGTCCCAACAGGCTTCAACAGTGATTTCTATAGAATTAAAAATCTCCTCTCCATCACTTTCCAGTTTCTAGGTGCACCTCTTCAGTTTCATTAAGTTTTCTTACAGTTTACTTGCATTTTTAGTTCATTTTGCATATCACAGTGTGTTTTCAAACACTTTGCATTTCATTAGTTTTGCATCCATAGTTTATCTTCTTTATCAATTTCCATCCTTTAGGACAATCCCCTTTGCTAGATTTCAATCTCCTTTGCACTGAAATCTCAAGGGTTTGTTCTTGAATGAAGTGATTGATCTTTGTCTCTCTCCTTTTAGGTGCAAAACCCTAGAGGTGCAAGAGGTGACAAAAATTTTCGCTACACTACCTTTTTCACTAACTATGAGAATCCTACAAGTAAAAAATGTACAAAAATGACCATGAATATTTTTCCCCTTTTCAAACAACAAAATTACCAAAAAAATGTGTTTAAAACCTGCAAATAAATGCAAATAAAATCACGTTGATTTTTTCATTAAAAAAAACCATGAGACCATAACTTGTTTCTTACTATTATGCTAAGTTGATAGATTTTTTCCATGCATCCATAGATTTTTTGAATTCGCCTGTTTTAGGCTTTTAGCCATTGTAGCAAGGCAATGAACTATTTGATAAAATGCTTTGGTAGACATGTATGAAAAATGTGGTAGCATAGACAAGGCAATGAAATTTGGAAAAAATGCCTCAAAGAAATGTGGTCCCATGGTGATGGAATGCCATGAAGAATTCCATGACAAGCAAATTGTTATGGATTTTCATGGCATTCCATCACCATGAGACCACATTTCTTTGAGACATTTTTTCACCCAGTCCATCGCCTTGTCTATGTTATAGCTTGTTTGAAAGCACTTGTTTTAGGCTTTTAGCCATAGCAACAAGGCAGTGAACTATTTGATAAAAAAAATTGGTAGACATGTATGAAAAATGTGGCAACATAGACAAGGAAGAGAAATTTTTGAAAAAATACCTCAAAGAAATGTGGTCTCATGGAATGCCATGACAAGCAAATGCAATTGGCAGTTGCTCCTAGTTATTAGTTATGCAATTTGAACTAATTGCATAACTACTTAGGTTTACTTTGTAAAAACTATATTGTAATTGTAATTTTGTCATCTATCAGCATCTAGTTATTAGTTATGCAATGTGCAATGCAATATAATCAACAATTTGAATATAAAAGTTACAAAAATCTATCTTTTACAATTTAAGTTAAACTCTCTATTTTATTTGTTCTCTATAACTCTATTGTTGTGGAAATTCCTTTGAATTAAAAAAAATAGTTTTTGATTCTTATTCTAACATTTTTTTACATTTTGTCATCTATCGGCATCTAGTTATTAGTTATGCAAGGTGAAGTAATGATTTGAGTTTGAAAGATGTGAAATGCAATGTAATCAGCAATTTGAATATAAACTGCAAAAATCTAATTTTACAATTCATTAGTGTAGACATTCAATTTATACTGATTGATATCGTGCACTCAATCATGATTCACTAACACCAATTCTTCTATAAATCACTTCTTTACTAACCAATTAATTGAATAATCCTTATTTAATTAATTCATCAAGATTCCTCTTTTAATTAAATAAATCAACTTTATTTGATTAAATCATAATTCCTCTGCTAATTAAATAAATCAACTTTATTTGATTAAATCATTATCTTATTTTAATTAAATAAATCATTTTGTTTAATTAATCCTAATGTTCCTCTTTTAATTAAATAAATCACTTTATTTGATTAAATCATATTTCCTCTTTTGATTAAATAAATCACCTTTATTTGATTAAATCTAACATCATCTCTTTTAATTAAATAATTCAAACTTTATTTAATTAAATCTAATGTTCATTATTCCTCCCATTTGATTTAAATAAATCCAAAAATCTAAGTCAAATGTCAAATCAACTAATTTCCATCTAAGTTAATTAAATCCTAATTAACTCTAACTCTAATCCTCAAATCCTCTAGCTTTTGCAACTTGCACATATAAATCAATTTATTTGATTTATTAAATCTTCTATTTCCATTCAAAAATGGCATCTCTTTGGAATATTCCCTCAATTTGAAATCTCCCTCCTAAAAGGACTTGTCCTCCAACATGGAATTTATAGCTCTTACATGTCCTTTTTCTTGAACCAAGTGGCATTAACTCATCTTTCAACTCTTCCTCCACAAGCCATCTTTTGAATTTCAAATTCCACCGAATTGCATTTATTTGCACATTGATTAAAATGTGCTCCACCTCTCTTCAATAGCATGTTGACAAGTGTCACGATGCCATTGGTCCATCCTTAATCCCACATTCTTCATGTTTCTCACCTCTTCATCGTTCTTTCCTATAAATATAGAGCTTCTCTATTGATTTTAGATCCACAACTTTAGGCAAGATCACTATCTACAGATTTGAGCAAGTTCATCCACCATTTTCATAGTTTTCATCAATCTTAGCTAGGTTATTGCAAATTTCATCAAGGAACACATTGTTCATCATCAAAGATCATCAAAGCTTGTCAAGGAATTGGGAAAGGGCTATTTTCCACATCAAAATAGCACCAATTCCCCCATGGGATTGTGGTTTTGAATGTTTTGAATAAGATTACTTAGATTTCAATAGATTTTATTTGATATTCTCTCTTGTTTTCTTGTTCATTTCATTTCAATAAATTGCATGGGGAATGATTGTTTTAGATGTGTTTGATGACTAACATTGTGTTTTTTGTCTATGTTTGAACAAGTCTAGAGCTACCATTCACATTTTGGCACTAGAAGGAGGGCCCAACCGGGTTTTTAACATTTTCTAGTAAGTTTTTCGTCTGCAGGTTTGGTTGTGAAACTCGATGTAGCGCACCCATGGCTTCTTTTAGCACATAGGTGTTTACTTTTGGTGCATCTAGGCTATGTTATAACGTATACGCAACATCTTCCACTGCATTTACCTCCTATTTCAACGCATATACAGGATATTTTAGTGCATCTGGTCTGAGTTTTAGCACATTTGGTCTTAGTTTTAGCGCATTTGGTCTTAGTTTCAACATATCTGGTCTGAGTTTTAGCACATCCGGTCTCTAATTTAGCACATTTGATCTTAGTTTTAGTGCATCTGGTCTCTGTTTTAGTGCATTTGGTCTTTGTTTTAGCGTTTTTATAGTCAATCTTAAAATGGCCATATCTTGGTCATACAAAGGTCTTTTTCAAAGATTTTTTTTTTGAAATGGGGTATAATTTCATAAGCTATGAAATGGTGTAAGTTTTTCTCAATTTTTGTAGAGTTAAAATTTTCAATTTTACATCTAAATTCAAAACACATTGTAACTTGGTCTAAATTTTAGGGTTTTTATGCTTAATCATTCATCTAACCCTCATATCTTCTTGTTTCTTGATCTCATCTAACATTTTGAGCATGGATTCTAGGTTTTAAGAGTATCATGGAGCATTGAAGTGAAAAGAATTTGATATCCATTGTCTAGGAAAAGGAGGAAATGAGGAGAAGACTTCTTATGGCATTATCACATGATTGTAACAAGTGTTTTTAAATGCTTTGGGAACAATTATAATCCCATCTTTAAGGATTTTTTTATCTTCAAGATTTTAGAACTCGAATAAATTTCATTTGGGTTTTAAAAAGAACAATCAAAGGGTTAAAAAGAACATTAGGAACTTACTAGAGTTGGTTTTGGATCTAAAAATTGAACAAACAAACTTCACTCTTCATCTTGGTGCTATAAAAAGAATCCATTATTTCTTTTGAAGTTAAAATGAACATGTGTTTTTCGTGTTTTGCAATCTTTTTTACAATTTAATACCATTTAAAAGGTGTATGCACTTCTCTCATGTTTCACGATGATCTTGAGAATCAAAAGTCTTTTGGTGATATTAAGTTGTATAAAAGATTGCCTCCACAATTCAATTTAGGTTTCTTAAAATTAAATAAAATCTTGCTAGTGTGAGTTAAGTATATCGTGTGTGTTCTCTCTTTGTTTAGGCAAACAAATATTGATCGACTATGGATGTGCTTGCTCACTTTTGTTTACCTTTAGAGGGGCCTGCCTAAGACCAATTCAAAGGTGACTCCAATCGATTTTTCACTCGAGCCGGTATATAAATGGATAAGACTAAACTATCAAGTCCTCATGGTATGTAGGCCTTAGCCATACAATGTCTTTCAGAACAGGGTACTACCTTAAAAAGTATAAGCACCCCTAGTAGGATTGATTAAAGCCTTTAGTGGCTTATTGGATGCTCGCAAGGTGCCATGTCCCTGATCACCCTGACTAAGAACCAATTTGTGTAGAAGCCATAATCCCTTTCTATTTGTTGATACAAGAGGTCGAACCTCTGAAGTCACCCCACATTTTTGCAGTTTTTTGTAGAGATGAAAAGTTCATCATGGGAGATTCATGAAAACTGAAGCTTGGCTGACCTAAGAAGTGTGTGTTGTGGAGGGGAGCGAGTGTGTTCAAGCTTCTATTCATCCGCTCTGAATAAGCGTAGTTAGTTTATCCAAGTGGGGATTCAACAAATATTGTATCTTTCTATCATAGGTTGTGCATCATTTTGGAATCAAAACACTTTGCTTGGATCTTAAACATTGGAAAACAAACATTCAACCATGATCATCAAATTTCAAACCCTTTAGAGGAACCAAATACTTTTGAAAAAATCCAAGTGTTATTGCTTGCCCTAGGGATTCTATCCTTAGAGGCTTCTAAGTATTTGGATTTATACCTCAATTTTCTCTCACTAAAGTCAACATTAGGGAACTATTGCCTTGATTCTCTTCATTTCTACATAATGGACCTTGTGGGATGAAAATAAATTGAGACATAGACATTCAATTTGAAACTTAAGCAAGACATTGGATGTGGTAAAAGCAATTCATTAATCAAGATGAAATCAATTGAACCCCACACATGTGCTTGTTTATATTTTTTCTTATGGTCTTTTGAGAAAACATTGATCTTTTGGTTTGAAGTACTCCTAGGGAAAAGCATGTTCTTCAAAACCTTGGTCTTGTAAACAAGTCCCTCTTAGGTTCGTTTAGGATCAAAACAACCAATCATTTCATCCAGCTCAAACATCAATCAAATCCCATCTCACAAACAACTTTTGAACCATTGAAAAAATCATTCATGCTAGACTTTTGGAAAAACCTTCTAAATCAAAATCAAAACCATCTTGCTTGACTAAGTGTGTGTGTGGATGAATCCTTCCTCATACATCTAGTTAAATTATCATCCTTGTGGACAAGTTTATTCCAAGATAACATCCAACATCTTGGGGTTTATAAGTCCATTATCCAAATCAGATCCAAAATAAATAAAAAATCCAAAAGTCCTAAAGTCTAGTATTGATCCAAAGTTCCTAAAATTTCAACACCCGTATCATTCACACCTTTCATCCTTCATCTCATCATTGGTCCTAAATCCCTTAGAGGTCAACAAGGTCAAAACACAAGAATAACATAGAATATAAACCTGATTCATACATCATGAGTAATCTAAATCAGCCAAACTATCATTATACAATCAATGGATTATCAAAACTCACATTTATACAAAATCAATGGAGTATCAAAACTCACATTTATACAATCCATACATGGCATCATTATCTCCTACAAACCTCAATGGTACCAAAAAAATGAGTATGCCCAATCTAAGTTTTGACTATGCCCAATCTAAACTATTATTATAAAATCAATGGATTATCAAAACTCACATTTATACAATCCATACATGGCATCATTATCTCCTACAAACCTCAATGGTACAACAAATGTGATTATTCCCAATCTAAATTTTGGAACACCTTTCCCTATGGTATATTTAAATCAAAGTCCAAACCTACAAATCTATCAACCAAATAGTCAATGCATGAGTCTTCAACAAAACAACATTATCCAACCAAATCCATACATGCCAAATGTGAATATACCAAGTACAACTTTACCAGACATGAACATTTCAAATCCACAATTGGAAAACTTTGGGATAGATATGTTTGTGAATCATACAAATGTTGTTCAAAGTCCAAACAATATGTTAACGACTCCATGTATTGATCCAAGTCAAGGTAACACCATGCAAAATCCAAATTACCTAAATCAAGGCAATATGATTCCCAACCACAACAATGTTCAATTTCAACCTATCATGCCAAATCTAAGCATCATCCCAAATCAAATTTTCCATGATCCCATAAAAACACCACAAGTATACATTCCAAATATACTTGAACAAAAACCAAATCAACTATATCAAGGGTGCCAAGATCAAATTTTGTGAGATCAAATTGCTACACTTACCAAAATAGTTAATTCATTGAGCCAAGAGACATCTCCACCCCAAAATCAATACACTCTTCCATT
The DNA here is from genome assembly GCA_007258455.2 of Sequoia sempervirens. NCBI lineage: Eukaryota > Viridiplantae > Streptophyta > Pinopsida > Cupressales > Cupressaceae > Sequoia > Sequoia sempervirens. The sequence goes on from VDFB02281492.1 coordinate 448,773,999, forward strand.
AGTTAAACCATGTCATCAAAACATTGAGTTGTGTCCACAACCACATCAAGAGCAATATCTCCAATGTCAAGAGGTTGGATATCAAGATCAACAACATCAACAACAAACCCAATCACCACATCTCAAAGATCAATCACCACATCTCCAAAATCAATCACCACAAGGTCAATTTAAAGTACAAATCTATCAAGGTAACAAACGAAAATACACACCACTTGGGGAACCAATCAAATTGGTCATGCAATATTTGGTACAAGAAAATCTCATCAAAATCCCCTTTTATGAGAATTATCAAGAGCCTCAAGTTAAACCACCAGGTTATAACGAGAAGCACCTTTGTGATTTTCACAAAATAAAGGGACACACAACATCAAATTGTATTTGACTCAAAAATATCATCCAAGACCTTATTACATCAATCAAAAAATAATAACTATTAGGGACAATGATGAAGATTCAACCACTAGTGATAGCATTGACAATCTCTCTACCACAATTGTTGAAAACAATGATCAAGATCTATCCATAAATGAGCACCTTGAAGATGTTTCCACCTCATCCAATGATCAAATCAACATACATCAAGAGTCACTTTTTAATCATGATCAAAACTCCTCAACAATATCTGACAATGATCTATTTCAAGGAGTCTTAACATTATTTGATCCCATAATCCATGATCCATCGACCAATGATCATGTTGAAAATGTCTCTACATCACCTAATGAGTTAGAGGACATATCTCAAGAATTTATTCCAAATAGTGATCAACATCTTTCACCAAAGTCTAGCAATGGTCCTTCCCAAGACATATTGGCATCCTGTGACCTCATGGTTACAAATATTGAAGGAATCTTCCCATTCCTAATTCGTAATGATCCAAATCCAAGGAATATTGATCCAAATTCACTCAAAGCTCAAGAGGATATTGAGCCACTTCCCATTCCTAATTAAGATATCCAAGAACCCTTTATAAGCAATCCATCCTTTGAAACTGACCCATGTCAAGAACTTGATCCAAAGCATATCAAAAGCAATCCCAAAGTTAATCAAGATCGAGAATTCATATCTCCAAGAGACTACAATAATCTAATGGGCACTCTCCTATCTATACAAGATGTCACATATGATGATCATACCCATATAGCACATATTCCTCCATCTACCCATGAGATGATTACTCCTAATGGACATGTAGATGATCTTCATTTAAAACAAGATTCTCATACTCTTGATATCATTACCAAGGAACAAGAGTCTCCTACTCTTAACATTTGTACACATGATCAAGCTATAGAAAAATCTAGAGACATATAAAAAATGGGTCATGAAGAAGGTTTCTACAAAAGTTGTGAATCAGAAACATCCTGTGAAGGCATAGCAAAAATGAATCATGAGGGGGAATTTTACGTGGATAGTGAATCATCAACACCTCTTGAAGAAGCATTGAAATCTGATATTTCACAAGATCAATCCAAAGATATGAATCAAGAAGTTATCCCACTTATGGAGGATCCTATCACTTATAAACTTGGATCACTTACCTTTTTTAGGGCAAGTTATCTTATCAATGAAGAAGTTATCACCTTTGAAGATCCACAACAGAGAAGAGAAGGATTAGCACCTTGTTTCCAAGGTAAATCATATCCTATTGCAAATAAAATGTTTCAATAGATGAATTATCAAGGCAAAGGATTAGACCTACATGAACAGGGTATCCTAGAACTAGTGCAAATTATTGCCAATCCTAAGCATCAAGGTCTTGGTTATTCAACAATTAAGGGATCTAAAAGTATTAGTGATACCTCTATAATACTGGGGGCAATTTCATCTAGTGCAAGCATCATCATAGGGAGCACGAAGAATCCTTATGATAAAACTGATGCCAATACTACAACCAGCCACGTCACGAATCTTCATCCACCCATCACCCCATCCACGAATTGGGACCAACATCAAAAGAAAAATTTGAATCAAAGTAAAAAGAACATTATCAAAGAAAAATAAGCTAAGAAACATAATGGACAAATAAAATACACATGGATACCAAAATACAAAGAAAGATTATCCCTATCAAACTCCATTAGTCAAAGAAACTATGGGGGAAAATAAAAAAGGGAAAAGTATCCATCAAAGATGTCCACAAAGGAAAAAGCAGGCTTCTCAAGCAATGCACAAAGTATATCAAGCAATTGGTCCTAATTCCATGCACACTTTCATATCAACCCATCATTGCTCAACTTCCCATGTTTGGAGAGTCAAAAGTTTGAAACTATCAACCAATCCATCTCCTATTCCTAAGCACACTCCATCCACGCCTCCACGCATGATATCCAATTCTCACATTGACCATGTATTGGAAATCACCCGTCATCATAAGGATTCAGAAGGCACTCTATCATGATGTGCGCACAAAGACAAAGTCAACTCCAATATCAACAAAGTGGATCAGGAATCTCAAAAGTTGTATTCAAGTGCACGTATCTTAGGAAATTAGCTTCTTCAATCAAGATATCAATGGAACATTATGACAGAAGCATCTACATCGGCACCATCAGGTGATTCAACATGAGCTTAAAAATATTTCACAAAAAAATACAAAAAAAATAAAAAAATATGAAAATCAAAAAAATAAAAAAATATTGAAAATAGTAAAGATAAAAAAATCATCCTCCAGTGAAAACCACTACGGTGGCACTTTGGACAAGTACCATGGTGAAAACCTGGAAAATAGGCATCATGAGTAGAATCGAGTATCATATGGATCTATTCAGGTGAAAGCATCTCATCTCATCCATAATAAATCCAACATTCCATCCATCATATTCATAATAAATCCATTCATCCATAAACCATTGATCCAATCCATTTTCATCCATCTTCCAAATTATCTTGATCTTGATGAAAGTTTGGTGCACAGTTTACACTTGCTTATGGTAGACATCTTAACATTAGTCATTTTCATTGATCCTATCCTACCTAGCATTATCTAAGAGATGAAGCGTTATCCAAATGAGCATCCTTTGTTCGAACACCATATCTTATCACAAGATAATCCATATCCATCTATCCATACACCTATCCAGGCATCCACCCATAGAATTCCAAACATTGTTAGACACTAGGGGTAGATATTTACATCTTGCTTCGGGAATAAATCTTGATCTATATCCTCCAACTTATGTGATGATCCAAAAATTGGAAAACATGAAATCAAATTGGTCAAAGCATTTGTGAGCCAAAAAATCCAAATCACTAGCCCATGGCATATTTTGACAAGAAGATGTTCCTTATCAAGCTTTATCTTTCATCGAACATCAATTCAAAGAATCAATATCAATTGCGTCTAATTTTCACATCAACATCACATCAAATCATCCAAAACCAACTTTTGTTCCAAACCAAGCTTCACAAATCTTGATCAACTGAATCCAATCAATCCCTCATCATCTTGGGATATCCATCCTAATCCTTGTGTTTCTTAACACTATCCTTACATTATTGTGTATCCTCAACAATGCTATCATCATCAATCCATCAATCCGATCAATCAACCTTGGCTTGGTTTTCAACAAAATACCAAAATAGATCACTGATATCATTAGACATATCCAAATCCAAATCGTCAAAATGTGAAAATCCAAAAACACTCATAAAAGTAAAAAAAACATCAAAACCATGTTATCCAAACTATGTCGTCTCTAAGCTTAAACGTAGGCAAGGCTAATCTTTGATCAACCCTCGAGACACAAAATACAAAAACATTCAAAAAACACAAAAACACAAAAACATTCAAAAAACCAAAAAAACATTTAAATAACCTGAAAATCAAAAAAATAGCCTCATAACATTTCAAAAAACATAAAAAAATACAAATATTTGAAAAAATCCATTCGTCTCATTTTGCTTTCACTCGTAATAATCTATCATCCATAATAAATCAATCATCACCTTCATCCTTTGGAAAAACAAATAGAAACAATCACAACAATCAGCAAAAGAAAACTTCAAACCTTTAAATGCAAAATCAAAATCCTGATCATTCACAAACATGTCAATCAACCTTATATCAATAGCCTTCCGAACAACCTATCAACTTGCCACCATCCACTAACATGTCCTAGGATGTATCCTTCCTACAATGGGAATTATCTATTGGAAAAACACTTTGGATAATTATCCTAAACAAAACAACTTGCCACCATCCACTAACATGTCCTAGGATGCATCCTTCCTACAATGGGCATTATCTTTGGCAATCACTTTGGAAACTTATCTTAAACAAAACACATCCCTTTGGCTAGAGGTATGAAGAACATTGACTTGTTTGTGTACTTGATCTTTTCTTTTGATTGCACTCATTCCAATGACCTCTCAATGATGTCTAATCAAAATGATTTAGAGAGAAAGGAATGGGGCATTGATCATTATCTTTTTATCTACTGTGCTTGTTGGATATTCTTGTAATATAACCTTGGTGAATACTTTCTTTATTGGGTATGGATGGAAGGTGTTTTGGACAACTTGTTGACTATTACATTGTTAGGTTTTATCTTTTTGTGTTTTGGTCTCAGATGTTTGAAATATCTGAAGTACATCCTAGTAAGGTTTTTGTATGTCAGGTGTGAACAAGAATACTCCTATATGTTTATCAAGTCAAAGTCCATCTCACTAGATACAATACCATCCTGGTTCTTTATACCTTGATGCATCGTATCTATGTGTGTTATCAAACATAAGGTAAGCAAGCCATTTTAAAATCCCAATTCCTGATAAGAAAAACACCATCATGACTCATCATCATATATAATAAAGTCTTAATGACTCATGGACTTTTTTGGACTCCTGCATTGTCTCAGACTCAAGGGTTCATCCATCTTATTCTTCTACTTATATCCATCGTATTCTTCTATCTTTACTAACATTTCTATCCAAGTATCAAGTGTGTGTAATATATCAAAATATACATGAGGCTACCCATGGTCGATGAACTGTCTACATCATCAGAATTGTCTACATCAAACATTCAAGCTTTCTAGTCCTCTCTGAGCTGAACTGATCTTGAATCTTTATCGCAAGCTCGACCCAAAATTGAAACTTTTCTCTTGATCTCTTAAGGGGGCAATATACCAACGTAATTCTTCTGCTGGGGCAGCAATGGGGCATCTGAAAAATCAGAAAAAAAAATTAAAAAAAATTAAAAAAATTTGAATTTTTAATCTCGACAAGGTTATTCTTTGAAGCAACACAACAGGTACATTGCTTCAAAGAGGGGGAAAATGTAGATGTGCAATTTATAGAGATTGATATTGTGCACTCAATCCTAATTCACTAACACCAATTCTTCCTTAAATCGCTTCTTTACTAACCAATTAATTGAATAATCCTTATTTAATTAATTCATCAAGATTCCTCTTTTAATTAAATAAATCAACTTTATTTGATTAAATCATAATTCCTCTGCTAATTAAATAAATCAACTTTATTTGATTAAATCATTATCTTATTTTAATTAAATAAATCATTTTGTTTAGTTGATCCTAATGTTCCTCTTTTAATTAAATAAATCACTTTATTTTATTGAATCATATTTCCTCTTTTGATTAAATAAATCACCTTTATTTGATTGAATCTAACATCATCTATTTTAATTAAATAATTCAAACTTTATTTAATTAAATCTAATGTTCATTATTTCTCCCATTTAATTTAAATAAATCCAAAAATCTAAGTCAAATGTCAAATCAACTAATTTCCATCTAAGTTAATTAAATCCTAATTAACTCTAACTCTAATCCTCAAATCCTCTAGCTTTTGCAACTTGCACATATAAATCACTTTATTTGATTTATTAAATCTTCTATTTCCATTCAAAAATGGCATCTCTTTGGAATATTCCCTCAATTTGAATTCTCCCTCCCAAAATGACTTGTCCTCCAACATGGAATTTATAGCTCTTACATGTCATTTTTCTTGAACCAAGTGGCATTAACTCATCTTTAAACTCTTCCTCCACAAGCCATCTTTTGAATTTCAAATTCCACCTAATTGCATTGATTTGCACATTGATCAAAATGTTCTCCACCTCTCTTCAATGGCATGTTGACAAGTGACACAATGCCATTGGTTCATCTTTAATCCCACATCTTCATGTTTCTCACCTCTCCATCCTTCTTTCCTATAAATAGAGAGATTCTCTATTTATTTTAGATCCACAACTTTAGGCAAAATCACTATCTACAGATTTGAGCAAGTTCATCCACCATTTTCATATTTTTCATCAATCTTAGCTAGGTTATTGCAAATTTCATCAAGGATCACATTGTTCATCATCAAAGATCATCAAAGCTTGTCAAGGAATTGAGAAAGAGCTATTTTCCACATCAAAATAGCACCAATTCCCCCATGGGATTGAGGGTTTGAATGTTTTGAATAAGATTACTTAGATTTCAATAGATTTTATTTGATATTCTCTCTTATTTTCTTGTTCACTTCATTTCAATGAATTGCATGGGGAATTATTGTTTTAGATGTGTTTCATGACTAACTATTGCCTATATTTCACCTACAGTTTAAATCAGGTAGGATAATCATATGTTAGATCTTCATAGGCCAATGGAACATTCACACGAGGGCAAAGACTCTACATCTGTTGCTAGGTCACAGGGAACTTAGTGGGAGAAACTTCCCTGGGGAGTTTTGGCATGAAAATCATCTAAGGAGAAAGTCGACAGGACACTCCTAAGGTCTCGCCCACTAGCAGGGGTTCCATTAGGTCTGAGTGCTTCAAACCAGGGATCCTATCGGTGTGAGCTTTCTTTCGACAAAAGGTATCGGTGTCCATTGAAGTCTCCCCAACAACGATAGGGTTGAGGCACTATCAGCATAAGGAGAAACCATCAGAGAAGGGTCTCCCCAACTTGTAATGTCTCGTCGAAATCAAAGCTCGGCAGGAGGCGAAGGGCTCGAAAAAAAGTCTCGGCAAACAGAGACGGTCTTTCTGATCAAAGGGAGGCCTCACCAAAACATGAAAGGGCTCGCCAACAGTTGAAGATATCGCCCTGAGGTCCTGCCGACACCGGGAAGTCTTGGTGACATAGAAAGTGTCATCGGCAAAGGTCTCACTGACCAGTGGAGCCTCCAAAATGAAAAGGAGTTCACCAAAGGGAAGGGGTTTCTACGTGATGTCTTGGTGAACCGAGGGGATCTTTCCGACATGAATTTCCTTCGGTACAGTGTTGTGTTTTCGCCCTAAGGTTTCCCCGAAGTGAAGATTTCTCCCCGACCGAAGGAGAAATAAACGCATCGCCGGGCAGGATGGAGGTTATCGCCAAGAGGTCTGGCCAAAGGAGTTGAGTCATACCAAGAGGAATACTCTTGACACAGGTTGAAGCCTTCACCAGGATGTCACACCGATCTGTGGGGGGTCTCACTGAAAGGATAGCCTTCGGCATATGTGAACAGACTTCGTTAAGAGGTCTTACCGATTATAGAAGGTATCCCCGACAATCACTCTTGAAGTGGTGTTGGCAAAGGAAGTGGGCTTCGGAATAAGGTCATACCGAAGTGTGAGTGTCTCAGTGACAGGAAAGGGAGCCCGCCGAAGGAAAAAGCGTTCGAGTATGGTCTCAGCGATAGAAGCGGGTATTGGTGCAACATTTGATCCTCGCTATAATCTCTTCCCGACTTGATCATGTCTTGGCGAAATGAATATGGAGCTCGGTAAGGTAAGAATGTGTTCGGGGAGACTTTAATAGTCTCTTGCCGACCAGAAGGTATAGACCTCGCCGAAGGAGCTTGATGTCGGCATAAGGTCTTGCCGATATGAGGATGTCTAGCCGATAGAAGGAAAGGAGTTCAATGGTATGACTTCTAGAGACATCGACAGAGGTCTCCCCGACATGAATTTCATCGATGTAGCACCTGACTATTGGACAGAGCCATGACGTCTTCCTGACCAATGGGAGTCACGCCGAAAGGAATATTGCGTTCGAGGAAACTTAGAAAGGAGGTGTGGCTTTCGGTAGGATGTCTTCCCGAATGAGGGTGGTCTTAGCGATAGAAAGGGATCTCAACGTGACTCGTTAAACCCGTTGCGACCTCTTGGCGATAAATGGTGTCTTGCCGATGGCTCCAGTAAAATCGGTATGGCTTTGCGAGGTCGATAGAACTCTCATCAACTGTCACACGCTATGCCAACAAATTCAGGGGACATAATTGCATTGGTGAGACACTTTCAGTGTCTCGCCGAGATGCGATTCTTTCCAAAAGAGTTTTGACCGCCTACAGAGCCTGCATGGAATACACTCGACCAACTAGGAGGAGCTGAAACGAGCCGCGGCAATTGGACCAAGATGAACAATGTCAACAGAATGTGAATGCAATGCGTATCTATTCTAAGCTCAGGGCATTCAAGGCATTCAGCTGAGGTGGTTCAAACAAGACACGATGTCAGGATCAGAATGAATGTGGTAGCTGTGAAATATTTGAAGAAGGCTTCCCCAGGGATGACTCTTCACCGTCATGGACACGCAGGGGTTCTACATTAATTCAGTCAAAAGATCTGTGGGGGGATCTTTCTAGGGCTCGATATTTTTGAAGCCCTAATGGGCCAACATAGTCTAATGTATATAAGGCATTTTTTTCCTTTTTGTAAATAGTTTGAATTATGCATTCAAAGGAGTTAGTGATTTTTATCAATCCTTTCTCGACTAAATGTATATTTTGTAACTCAACTGGGATCTGGAATATAACACAGAGTTTACTTGGGAAGCTACTGTTAATGTTTGTATTACTCTCATTTCTTTATTTTAGACTATGCAAGTTCTTAGCTGTGTTTTCTAAAATCTATATTCGTACCTAAGGTTGTGAAATTCATCTTTCCTTCCTAAGACATGCATGCAAAGCAAGCCTATTAAGAGTGGTGCATGAGTTTAAAGGAGTTATGTTAAGTAAGTGAAAATGCTGTCTTTTGCTTTCCAGTGTATGTTCTTCCTGTGTCTATTTCATGATTTCTTATTAACTCAGTGTATCACCATAGAAATAGTTTAGTTTAGTTTCATTTGTACGCACTCTTTCTCCTTTTACCTCACAGTGATCAACAGTTTAGGTGATACCCAAAGGAAGTCGGCCTTCTCTGGAGGTTCACTCCAATATCAGGTGACCCACAGCCTTGGAGTGATCGAAAGTTTCACTAGAAAGCTTAGTTTTACAACTTTGCATAGGGTGCATTTCTAGGTGACAACAGTTTTTGGCACACCCGGTGGGACAGTGAACTAGATTGAACTGTTGGTTTGGTATGCAGGCAGTGAATTGCAAACTTTATACAAGCCTTTTGTATACCTGGTGACTCCATAAAGAGGAAGAACTCCATAAATCAACGCCTTCTACAATTTATGAAAAGAGTTCGAACAAGAAGCAGCTCAGGCCCTTTTGAATACTTGCAGCTGTCACCACCAAGAAGACAAGGCAGAGTAGAGGAAAGGAGAGGAACAACAATTATCTATTCTAGGAGAACTCAGTCTACTCCTCCATCTGTGGGATCACACATTGTTGTCCCGTCCTTGGCTGCATCTAGAATACCAGTAAATCCGCCACAACCACCTCCAATGGCTGCTCCAAGGAATCAACCTTTTGTTACTTTTAATGGAGGGAGCCCCTTGAATCTGGCACAACACAATGACATCCCAATGGCAGCCTTGAAGAGTCTGCCAACTTTCATGGGAAAAGACCAAACTACTCCCATTGAACATATGAGAGATGTGGCTTCGTTATGCGGAGTCCATCACATAACCCAAGAGGATGTTGCAGTGAGATTACTAGCTTCTTCACTAAAAGGAAGAGTTGTGCAATGGTATAGGAGCCTACTAGTCAGTTCAATTGCAACATGGGACAAATTTGGAGATAAGTTGTATAAGCAATTTCAAGACAGGTCTGACAACTTGTCTCTACTGAAGCAATTGACTACAATTAAGAGGGCCCCCCAAGAGCAGATGAACGACTTCAACTTCAGATTTTAGAGAACTTGGGATAGGATCCCTGCAACGGTGAGGCCACCACTAGAATACGCATTTTTATATTTTTTGAGGGCTCTGAACAGCGATATAGTTGTCATGATACAGTCAATGGGAGGAGTGTCCTTGCCAGATGCTCTCGAAATAGCAATCAGAGTGGAGAACAACTTAATACAAGCTGGAAAACTCGCTCCTAGGCCACCAATGCCTATATTTCCAAAGATTCATGCAAACATCCCTTTGCAAATACCTCCTTTCACACCTCTACCAATTGTACCAACACTGCCAATTACTGTTCCAACCATTGATAAACAAGAAAGTGTTGCTTCAAGCTCATCACAGGAGTTACAAGATATCAAAAGTCTTTTACAAACTTTTGGCAACAAGTTGGTGCACTTGGAGAAACAACAGTCCTATTCTAGGCCTTATCAACAGCAAAGTCAGGCCTCAAGTCAGCCCTTCCAAGGTCAGCAGTAGCAATTCCAAGGGAATAGATAGCAGTATCAGGGAAAATATCAGGGCCCAAGACAGAGTGTGAATACAAGGCCTTTTCAGGCCTATGCTCCAGCCCCTGTTAGTGTGACCAAGGAGTTGGTTCCTATCCAAAACAACTTAGCAGCAGACTATGAGTGGTGTTACCCTTGTAACCAACCTCATAATCAAGCCACTTGCTCAAATGGACTAATCAATCAGGAACTTATGGTACAGAATGCTTCAAGTTCGTAGCAGAGTGCATGTAATGATGCACCTTCACAACACCAGGACCAATTTAGCAATAATACAACCCTGCCTAACTGGCAAGGTCAAGAGTTCTGTGGGTTGAATGAAGATAGTTCTCTAGTTGCAGCTAACACTAGGGAAAAGAAGAGAGCTCTTGAACTTTTTCAAGCGGCTGACAAAAGAAAGGCAGCGGCTGCAGAACCATCTACACCTCGAGTGGCTCATACCTGGCAAAAAAATCAGCAACTCTCGGACAAGGAGCAGTCACACTTGCAAGCTGATCATACTGGTATAAAGGTACATCCTAAAGTAAATCCAATTGTACCTTATAATATCCTTGATAGTATGAGAAAAATGAATGGCATAATGTCCATGTGGGGCTCATTATCCATCCTAGGTCAAAAGGATATGTTACAGTTAGCCTTGTCAAGTTTGAAAATGTTTGATGAATCCGAGCACCCAATAGGTCAGGCTAGAGCTGTGTTAACAAATAATTCTCAGGGAAATGATCAACAGCCTTGCATGGAGACTAAAAAAGGAGTTAAACCACCTCATTTCTACGTGTCAGTGATTATTGGTGATAAGTTAGTTCATAACTGTATGGTAGATAACGGAGCTAGCAGCTCCATGATGCCAAAACAGATTGCTGACAAACTTGGACTAAAATACCAGCCTTTAGAGAAGGGAGTGATCCAATTGGATGGTACTTCAGTTAATACTTTGGGTATTATCAAGGATTTAAATCTCACCCTCCATGCTTGTCCAAATTTTTTAGTTCCTCAAGACATATGTGTCATAGACCTCCCACCTTTTTTTTCCTTGTGTTTATCTAGAGACTTTACAGCCAAGATAGGTGGTTACGTATCAGCTGATTGGTTACATATGCTATTTAGAATGAGATACAGAACCAAGGTTACCATTACATCTGAGAGATTGGCTAAGGATCACATTGAGCCATATAACCCAAGTCCCTTTAATGTTGTTCCTACTGCTGTAGACACAAATTGTGTCATTTTTTTTGACAATGAACTAGCTGTTGCTCAAGAACTCCAATTAGAAGTTGTTCCTGACATGCTGCTGCATGAATGGGCAGTTGAGAATGTATTGGATAGTCCTGAGGACCTCATTCAAGATGTCAGTATGGGAAACTATGTCATTCTTGAGCCTGACACAGAGATTCCAAACTTGGAGAAAGATGCAGATCAGTTGTTGCAACCACTAAATGGACTTTGGGAGATGTTCTTCGATGGTTCCAGAAGTAAGAATGGGGCAAGAGGACGTGCAATGTTGATTTCTCCACAAGGTGATAGGTACTACTCTGCATTTCGTTTTGCTTTTGCATGCTCCAATAACACTGTTGAATATGAGGGCCTTGTTCAAGGTCTGGAGTGGGCAAGGAAGAGAGGAATAACCAGCTTGAAGGTCTATGGGGACAGTGAATTAATTGTTAATCAAGTAAGGGGCTTGAATGTCACTAAAAATGACACATTAAAGTCTTATAGAAACAGAGTGTGGGACATGCTGGAAAATTTTGATTCCTTTAACTTAGTGTCTATCCCAAGAAATCAAAACAAGCATGCTGACAAGCTTGCAGCCATTGGACCACAGTTTGATATTCCAAATGACGTTAGAAAAGAGAAAATGCAGTAGTATGTGAAGGTTGTAGTCAGACCATCAATTCCTGACAACAACATTCACTGGCAAGTTTTTGACAGTGATGAACAGATTATTTCCTTTTTGCTCGAAGATCAATTCTCCATGGTGAATCAAGCAAAACTTAGGCAGCAGTATGGGGATCAAGTCATCCATTTGAGGACAAATAAGTTTCCCAAAGGCCTTGTTACCTTAGAGTCGATTTTCAGCACTGATGATCAACTTAAAAAGGGTAAAGTTGGCTTGCAAATCAAAGAACATTATGAAGAACTGGAGATTTTCAAAGGTAAACTTCTTAAGATAGGCAAAATTTGTTCACATGAAGATAGAAAAGTTTTTGTTGCTTTATGTCAAGAATTTCATAATGTCTTTGCTTGGGAATACTCAAATTTGAAAGGGTTTGATCCCCATATCGCTCAGTATACAATTGAGTTGGAACCTAATGCCAAGTCGGTAAGACAAAAACAAAGGCCCTTGAATCCTAAACTTGAGCCCTAATGATTAAAGAGCTGACTAAACTAGTCAAGGGGGGTATTGTCTTTTCTATCAAACACACTTCATGGGTTTCTAACCTTGTACCGGTTAGGAAGAAGAGTGGTGAAATAAGACTTTGTGTAGACTTTAGGGATCTTAACCGAGCATCTTTGAAAGACCACTACCCGCTACCCTCCATGGAACGAATCATGCAAGAGGTTGCTAGTTCTGAAATATTTTCCTTATTATATGGTTTTTCAGGGTATAACCAGGTGCTGGTTAAAGAAGAAGATCAGTTCAAAACTTCTTTTACAACTAAATGGGGCACCATGGCGTACAAAAGGATTCCTTTTGGTCTATCTAATGCTGGTGCCACGTTTCAGAGGGCCATGGACAAGGCATTTCAAAATTTGATCAACAAGATTATGCTGATTTATTTGGATGACATTACAGTTTATTCTAAGAATGCTGACGAACACCTGTCACACCTTAAGAAATTTTTTGAAAAATTCAAAGAGTTTGGTATCTCTCTCAACCCAAAAAAGAGCATCTTTGTTGTTCATGAAGGGAAATTATTAGGACACGTAGTGTCAAAGTGAGGAATTGCTATTGACCTTAAAAGAGTCAGAGCCATACTTGACTTGCCATTACCAAATCACAAGAAGGGTCTGCAGAGCTTTTTGGGCCAAATCAACTTTCTGAGAAGGTTCATCCCAGACGTTGCAAACCTGTTACAACCTTTAACAGCTATGTTAAAGAAAAATGCAACTTTCAATTGGACAAAAGATGTCAAGAATAGTTTTGAAAAGGTCAAGGAGGCCTTAGCAGCAGCTCCTACGCTGGTAAATCCCAATTTTTCTAAAGATTTTTATCTGTATGCCTATGGTAGCACAAGTAACATTTCTACAATATTGGTTCAAAAAAATGAGGAGAATTTAGAACAACCAATAGCCTTTTTTAGTCAAGGTTTGGTTGATTATGAACATAAATACTCCTTTGTAGAGAGGCATGTTCTTGCTGTGATCAGAAGCCTAAAGAAATTAAAGCCTTTGATCTCTCATAATAAAATTCATGTCATGGTGGCACACTCGAGTGTGAAGGAATTTTTATTGAATAAAGATCTGAATGAAAAAAGAGCAAGATGGGTCACTAAGGTCATGGAGTACGACGTAGATATTAAGATCACCAAATTGATTAGAGGCAAGGGCCTATGTGAACAACTTGCTACTGGGTCAAGCAGTGAAAATGAACTAGAAAAGGATGTTATCCTTGCTAATACAAATGAGTTTCAGAATGCTCAAGATGATGTACCAATAGGGACAACCAATTGGGTTCAAGATATGATCCAATTTTTACAAACTAGCGAATTCCCATTAGGATTAAACAGCGCTAAAAGAAGATACTTCAGATTGCAGTCCATACCATATGTGCTGGTAAATAATGTTCTCTTCAAAAAGTATCTGAACGGTGTCCTATTAAGATGCATTCACAGTCACCAAGTTGAGAAGGTACTTCATGAATTTCATGATGGAGCTGTAGGAGGTCAATTTGCTCCCAAAACTACTGCCTATAAAATCATGAGAGCTGGTTACTACTGGCCCAGCTTGTTCAAGGATGCATATTCCTGGTCAAGAAAGTGTATCAAATGCGCTCTGTTTTTAGGAAAGGAAAAACTTCCTACTATGCCTCTACATCCAATTCAAGTGGAGCAGCCCTTCATGAGATGGGGCATTGATTTCATTGGACCAATAAATCCACCTTCTAGTACCGGTCACAAGTGGGTTCTCACAGCTACAGACTATTTCACACAATGGACATAAGCAATAGCTTTGAAAGAAGCAAAAGAGTTCAGTTTTGAGCTTCTATGAAGATATAATCACCAGATTTGGAGTCCCTAACTCTATCATATCTGATAATTCTCTTGCATTCATGGGATTAAGACTGACTGATTGGGCTGTCAAACATGGCATTCATTTGAACACCTCCTCAAATTATTATCCTCAGGGTAATGGTTTAGCTGAAAGCACAAATAAGAACCTCATCAAGATCATTAAAAGAACCATAGAGGATAATCAAAGGACCTGGCACAATAGTTTAAAGAATGAACTTTGGGCAGAAAGAGTGACCCCTAAGAGGTCTGTTGGTAATTCGCCATATATGTTGGTCTATGGCAAAGAGGCAAGATTACCCCTATCTGTGGAGCTTCCAGCTCTAGACATTGTTCACTAGTTGGAGATGCTTGAGGGATAGGACCCAATGTCTATAAGGTATGCAGAGCTCATGGAGCTCAAAGAATCAAGGGACAGAGCAATGAAAACTTTGGAATATCATCAGCTCTAGACAAAGAAGACATTTGAAAAAAGGGCTACAGCAAAGTCTTTTAAGGAGGGAGACCTCGTGCTCAGGTGGGACATTCTTAAAAGCAAGCCTGGCCATCACACTAAGTTTGACAATATGTGGACCGGTCCATTTATTGTCACAGCCTGCAAGGAACACAATGCTTATCAACTAGCTACAACAGGAGGGGAAGTACTTCCTATCCCAGCCAATGGGATACACCTTAAGCCCCGTTTTCAAGTTTGGTGGAGTTCCTCTTTTGTACATATTAGTTAAGTGTTATGTTTTCAATAAGTACTTTTGCACTGTGGCTCATTTGTTTTTATATTTTTCTCCTTTCCCTAGGTGTTGTTTAGCACAGTAAATAGTTCTTTTCCTTTTCTCCTGTTTTGTCGGTTTAGCAATCTATTGTGTTCTATAAGTCTCATGCGAATTGCAACCATGTGTCGACTGACATTTTTATTTATTCTCTGAGCTTCCTAATGACTCCATACCCAATGGACGAGTTGTAGCCACTAGTTCTCATGTTTAGCAGGAAAACATCCCGCAAAGGTCACCAGAATTGTTGCCTATATTTCACCTACAGTTTAAATCAGGCAGGATAATCATATGTTAGATCTTCAGAGGCCAATGGAACATTCACACAAGGGAAAAGACTCTACATTTGTTGCTAGGTCATGGGGAACTCAGTGGGAGAAATTTCCCTAGGGAGTTTCGGCATGAAAATCATCTAAGGAGAAAGTCGGCAGGACACTCCTGAGGTCTCGCCGACTAGCAGGGGTTCCATTAGGTCCGAGTGCTTCAAACCAAGGATCCTATTGGCGTGAGTTGTATTTTGACAAAAGGTATCGGCGACCATTGAAGTATCCCTGACAACAATAGGGTTGAGGCACTATCGGCATAAGGAGCAACCATTGGAGAAGGGTCTCCCCGACTCGTAATGTCTCACCGAAATCAAAGCTCGGCAGGAGGCAAAGGGCTCAACAAAAGGTCTCGGCGAATGGAGACGGTCTTGCCGATCAAAGGGAGGCCTCACCAAAACATGAAAAGGATCACCAATAATTGAAGATATCGCCCTGAGGTCTTGCCAACACCAGGAAGTCTTGGCGACATAGAAAGTGTCATCGACAAAGGTCTCACCGACCAGTGGAGCCTCCAAAATGAAAAGGAGTTCACCAAAGGGAAGGGGTTTCTGCGTGATGTCTTGGTGAACTGAGGGGATCTTGCCGACATGAATTTCCTTCGGTACAGTGTTCTGTTTTCGCCCTGAGGTTTCCCCAAAGTGAAGATGTCTCCCCAACCAAAGGAGAAATAAACGCATCGTTGGGTAGGATGGAGGTTATCGCCAAGAGGTCTGGCCGAAGGAGTTGAGTCATACCAAGAGGAATGCTCCTGTCATAGGTTGAAGCCTTCACCAAGATTTCATGCCGATCTGTGGGGGGTCTCGCCGAAAGGATAGCCTTTGGCGTATGTCAACAAACTTCGTTAAGAGGTCTTACCGATTATAGAAGGTCTCCCTGACAATCACTCTTGAAGCGGTGTCGGCAAAGGAAGCGGGCTTCGGAATAAGGTCATACCGAAGTGTGAGTGTCTCAGCGACAGGAAAGGGAGTCTGTCAAAGGAAAAAGTGTTCGAGTATGGTCTCAGCGATAGAAGCGGGTATTGGTGCAACATTTGATCCTTGCTATGGTGTCTTCCCGACTTGATCATGTCTTGGCAGAAGGAATACGGAGCTCGGTAAGGTAAGAATGCGTTCGGGGAGACTTTAATAGTCTCTTGCCAACCAAAAGGTATAGACCTCACCGAAGGAGCTTGACGTCAGCATAAGGTCTTGCCGATATGAGGATGTCTGGTCAATAGAAGGAAAGGAGTTCAACAGTATGACTTCTGGAGACATCGGCAGAGGTCTCCTTGACATGAATTTCATTGATGTAGCGCCTGACTGTTGGACTGAGCCATGATGTCTTCCCGACCAATGGGAATCACACCAAAAGGAATATTGCGTTTGGGGAAACTCAAAAAGGAGGTGTGGCTTTCGGTAGGATGTCTTCCCGAATGAGGGTGGCCTCAGCAATAGAAAGGGATCTCAACATGACTCTATAAACCCGCTGCGACCTCTTGGCGATAAATGGTGTCTTGTCGATGGCTCCAGTAAAATCAGTATGACTTTGCGAGCTTGATAGAACTCTCATCGACTGTCACACGCTATGCCAACAGATTCAGGGGACATAATTGCATCGGTGAGACACTTTCAGTGTCTCACCGAGATGCACTTCTTTTCAAAAGAGTTTTGACCGCCTACAGAGCCAGTGTGGAATATGCTCAACCAACCAGGAGGAGCTGAAACGAGCCATGGAAGTATGACCAGGATGAACAATGTCAACAGAATGTGAATGCAATGCATATCTGTTCTGAGCTCAGGGCATTCAAGGTGTTCAGCTGAGGTGGTTCAAACAGGACACGATGCCAGGATCAGAATGAATGCGGTAGCTGTGAAATATCTGAAGAAGGCTTCCCTGGGGATGACTCTTCACTGTCATGGACACGCAGGGGTTCTGCATTAATTCAGTCAAAAGATCTATGGGGGGATCTTTCCAGGGCCTGATATTTTTGAAGCCCTAAGGGGCCAACACAGTCTGGTGTATATAAGGCATTTTTTTCCTTTTTGTAAATAGTTTGAATTGTGCATTCAAAGGAGTTAGTGATTTTTATCAATCCTTTCTCGACTAAATGTATGTTTTGTAACTCAATTGGAATCTGGAATATAACACAGAGTTTACCTGGGAAGCTACTGTTAATGTTTGTATTACTCTTATTTCTGTATTTTAGACTATACAAGTTCTTAGCTGTGTTTTCTAAAATCTGTATTCGTACCTAAGGTTGTGAAATTCATCTTTCCTTCCTAAGACATGCATGCAGAGCAAGCCTGTTAAGAGTGGTGCATGAGTTTAAAGGAGTTATGTTAAGTAAGTGAAAACGTTGTCTTTTGCTTTCCAGTGTATGTTCTTCCTGTGTTTGTTTCATGATTTCTTATTAACTCAATGTATCACCATAGAAATAGTTTAGTTTAGTTTCATTTGTATGCACTCTTTCTCCTTTTACCTCACAGTGATCAACAGTTTAGGTGATACCCAAAGGAATTCGGCCTTCTCCGGAGGTTTTCTCCAATCTCAGGTGACCCACAGCCTTGGAGTGATCCAATGTTTCACTAGAAAGCTTAGTTTTACAACTTTGCATAGGGTGCATTTCTAGGTGACAACACTAACATTGTGTTGTTTGTCTATGTTTTAATAGGTCTAAAGCTACCATTCACAATTACTTAAATCTATTTTTGAACATTAGAGATGCATCAGCATCGAAGGTGGACTAAAAATCAATACCATACATTTGATGAGAGAGGAGCCGGTGAGAGGGACATGGACAAATATCCATGTCTATGTAATGACTGTCTTGGTGGAAAGGTGAGAAAAAAAAATCTGATTTATCGACATATGATAAGATATGGGCATAGTGGTATAAGCCCTTAGGATTACTATTATTATGAAGATATGATAGAATTTCAAAGTGTGAGAGGTGAAGAAGTAGCAAGCATAGATGAAGTGGAAACAAACATAGATAAATAGGCAGCAATGTTAGACGAAGGGTGTGAAGTTGATAGAATGTTGAATGAGGTTCTAAATGATGATTGGGAAAAGTTGATGGAAGATTCTTTAAATCTTGTGTATTATAATTGAAAGTTAATTCATTTGACAACAATCCTTCAAATTCTTAACTTGCAAGTGGTGTTTGGTTGGACAAATGAGAGTGTAGATCAGTTATTGGCATTGTTAAGTTCGTTGTTACCACCTGACTCCATATTACCAACAAAATGAAGTCAATGTAAAAATAAAATCACTAAGCTAGGATTAGGGTATGAAAACATCCACACATGTGTGAATGGTTATGTATTATTTCGCAAGAATCTTGCAAGTGAGAGTGAATGTCTAAAATTTCATGAAGCAAGGTATAGACAAGGGTTGAAATTAGTTGTGGTTCCTAGAAAGGTTCTTTGCCACTTTCTAGTAATCCCACGATTACTTCGAATGTATAGGTGTAGAGACATTGTTGAACTTATGCAATGGCATACCCAAAATAAGAGCACTGATGGAAAATAATGACATGTGCCCGATTCTAAGACGTGGATGAAATTTGATAACAGATGGCCTAATTTTTCTCAAGATCCTTGTAATATAAGGTTGGGTGTGGCTCTAGATGGGGTGAACCCATTCTCAAATCAATGTACTAAATGGTCAACTTGGCCAGTGTTTTTAATAAATTATAATTTTCCTCCATGGTTAGCAACTAAACCATTTTTCTTAATGTTATCACTAATTATACCAGGAAAGAAAAGTGTGACTATAGATACAATTGATGCTTCTCTAGAGCCATTATATGATGAGCTAATGTAATTGTGGAAAGGAATTGAAGCAATTCAATTCTTAAGGGATGGTCATTGAATCAAATTCACTTTAAGAGCTTCCTTATTGTTTACGATTCATGATCTTCCTACATATGGCACATTTTATGTTCTCAGTGTTCATGGATACCATGGATGTCATGCTTGCAACTTTAAGGATTTTGTGAGGCACTCAAGAAGTTTGTGTAAGTGTATTTATTGTGGACATCGTGCTTACCTTAAAATGGATCATCCATATCGTCAACAAAAAACATGATTCAATGGTCAAGAAGAGAATCGTGAAGCACCATTGCTAATAACAGGTGATTACATTGTTAAGAATGGATAAAAAAGAATGTCATTTATTGAAAATGATGGGATTGTTGGTAGTAGATATGATCCATGTAATGAAAGCGGTGTAAAAAGGTTGTGCATATTCTATAAGTTGTCATAATTTAAGGATATATCCATTAGGCATACTGTTGAATTTATGCATACTGAGAAAAATATGGCCTATGCTATTATAGAAACTATTTTTGGTGCTTTTGATACTATTTCATCATGTGAAGACTTTCGAAAACTAAAGATTCATCAAAATCTTTGGTTGAAAAATATAGAAAACCTAGTGCTCCTTATGTCTTGACAAAGGAATAACGTACACAATTCTTATAGTTGATGTCTCATACTCAATTCTCCACTGAATATGTAAGTAGTAGTATTAGAAGCCAAAATGACATTAATGGCTTAAGATGCCTCAAGACCCATGACTATCATGTCGTAATGGAGAATATTTTACCTATTGTGGTAAATATATTAAGTTTGGCAAAGGGCTCAAGATTGGTAGTTATAAGGTTGGGCCTACTATTAAATAGAATGAGTTTACATGTATTAGATCCTTCGAACTTTGATAGTTTGAGGGGGGAGGTTGTTGAAGTCTTTTGTCTATTGGAATAGGAATTTCCACCAATAATCTTTAACATTTCTATGCATCTTTTGATACATATAGAATATGAACTAGAGTATTGTGGCCCAATAAGAAAGAGATGGATGTATCCTATAGAACAATATATGAAGGTTTTGAAAAAAATTGTTCATACTAGAGAAAAACCAGAAGGTAACATGTCTGAGGGATATTCAATTCAAGAGGCCATGGGATTTTGCACAGAATATTTGAAGGATTTTAAAAATTTCAATCGACGTGTATGGGATGATGAAGAAGAAGAGATAGTTGCAGGTGAAGTATTAGAAGGAAATGGATGTCGCTTCAAGATATCACATCAAGAAAGAAGTGTGATACATGCCTATATTCTTCAAAACACATCTTAGTTTGATAAGTGGCGCAAGTAAAAAAAAAATACAAAATAATTTATTTACTCAATTACATTTACACATTTATATTATTAATCTTACTATTTGTACATTAATATTCTATGTAGAAAATATGAAGAAGAAAATCAAGCTTGGATGCAACATCGACCTCAAAAGCGCAGATGTCATGTTGATTTGATTGGAGGTGATTCTTTTCCAAAATTTGAAGAATGGATTGCTAATGCAGTCAATGATGCAAAAGAAGAAGGTCAAGATATAACAACAGAGGAAAGTGAGCTTTCACAATCTCCACATTTATGGGCTATCCATTTCAGTGGAATGTGGGCCTATGGTAGTCATTTAAGAGTGGAAGAAAAAGATGAAGGAAAGACAAATCGTGATTGTGTTGTTAGTGCTAAATTTTTTCACGAAACTAAGAAGAAATTTTATGTTGGATTCATCCAAGAAATTACTCAAGTGGATTATGGTGAAAATAGTCCTATATTATTAAAATGTAAGTGGATCTGATCATCTGTAGTACAATTTTGATGAGTATGGATTTGTACGTGCAAATACAAGTCATTTTTTATCAGAGACAGATGAGCCGTATGTTTCCCCTCTTTAAATTAACAAACCATAACTAATTGATGATGTAAGAAGCCCAAGATGGTTGTATGTCATTCAAACAAAGTCTCAATCAAAATGAAAATTCATGGAAGTTGTTGATATAATGCCTAATGGGAAATATATTAATTTACAAGAAACATTCAAAGACGTGGATGAAGACGATGATGGAGTGTTTGAAGAATATATTTTGATTACTAATGAAGAGATTAGGAGAGAGAATGCATTACATGTCATAGATGAGGATGAGGAAGAAAATCAACCAGATGCAGACACGAGTGATCAGGATTCTAATCTTACTAGCAATGCAGATGATTATGATGATGTTTTGTCACCTTAAGAGGTTAGTTTTTCATCTAAAATTTGGTTATATGTATGGTGTAATTTATTATTGAATGTAATAAAGATCTAAGTATAGGTATTCTTATTCACTATTTTTTACTAATACATTTATGAATGTAATCATTATTATTCTGTTGGTACATTGTATACAAAACCTGAGATATTCACTGTTGATTTGAAGTGCATTTAAAGTTAGGTTCAATCATTCTTCTTAGTTTTCTTACTTTGGTTGAAAATTTGAAATTAATTTTATTTAGTTAGAATATAATTTCTTGTATTTCCTATATGTTTTTTAGATGCAAACATATAATGCACATCTATGATTTAATAATACATATAGATATCTTAACATTAGGTGAACTAAGCCTCCTCGTTACAAAAAAAGAAATGATCTCTTACGTATGACTGACACTGAAAACTAAAACTAAGAGACTACAAAATTAGAAAATTGTTCACTTTTCAATAAAATGATATCTAAAATAATGCATTCATTATAAAATCTAATACCACACTACCGCAGCAGTCAATAGAGGTATGTGCAGGATGGCGGGGCATATAGGTCAATGTACAAATGCTTATCGCAATACCACAGCAACCAAATATGAATAGCGTGGGGTGGCGATGAGAACATGTTAACAACTAAAGTAAACCACTGCCCCACAAGGGGTAAATAGTGACACTGTGGTATAGTGGTGAACAATCACTCAATCACTAGAATTAACCCACTGTCTCATGGGAGTCCAAAGGGGTGTGCATGGGGTGGTGGTACTACTAACCCTACCATACCACTACCCCACAACAATCTTGATATGACAGAGCGGTATGGTGGTGAACAAACACTCAATCGCTAGAATTAACCCAATGTCCCACGGGAGTCCAAAGGGGTGTGCACAAGGTGGTAGTACTGCTAACCCTACCATACCACTACCCCGCAGTGGTCTTGACATGATAGAGTGGTACTGCGATACAAGTTGTCAAAGCATTTAAATTGTTAGTCGCAATGATTAGACCTCTAAACATGAGTTGTTTGATTTTCCAAGATAAAAGGAATGTATACAAACTCAAAATATGGATAGATTATGAAATATTTTGCATAAATTGACATTAATAGTGAGGTGACTGAGCTCAACAATAAATATTACTTGGGACTCAATCACATTTTTACAATAATTCATACAACTCAGCGTACCAAAGGCAAGCGAGTTCAAGGGGCAAGACTTTGCAGCTATTATTTCGCTGGGTAAGTTCACAGAAACCCTTTGTAGCAAGTGTACAAGAACTAAATTTGTTCCTACAATTATACACTTAAAGAAATCAAGTAGGAGTAAATTCTTCATCATGACACCTAAAAGAAGTCGACTTGCGAGTAAAAAGGAAGAGTCCACAGTTTCTAAATCAAAGAAGAGGTCCCTGCAACAATCCATTTTAGATGTGTTACCTAATTTTGTAAACAAAGGATTCAAAAAGGTGTTTAAAGATACAACCCATGGATGTAGAGACCCAATTATCCCTATCTCGGGGTGGGATCTATTTTGATAATTCTATGAAAAAGGGCTAACAAGATTTTTTTTTGAATCCTTAGACCTTAGCTTTGGCCAAATTGATAGTCCCAAATATCTTCGTAGATGTTGAGTTTATTAAAGTATTGGCACAATATTATCACCTGTCTACCAGGACTATAAGAATGTCATATGGTTCACCATTAGTGGTGCTGACTAAAAAATCAATTATAGAGTGTTTTATGTTAAACAAGTAAGCTATCACTAAGAACGACTTAGATAGAAATGAGGAGGATTATAGGATATTGAGAAAAACCTACAAGAGTGATGAACTTCCTTTACACATGAAAAGGGGTGTAAACAATAGGAGGATACCTACCTCCCCTCCCAAATTGAGTCATTTGACATAGAAGACTTCCAAGTATATTTCAAAGGAACTTATTTTGCTTTGTGCCAAGTGCTTGGAAAAGATGTTGAAGAGAGGATGCCAATCTATCTCATGATAATGACAATGAGGATACAAAATCCTGAAGTGGACATTAAGTATGAATTTGCTATTGAAATTGAGAAAGGGCTACATGAGGGATTTTTGCAAGTAAGAGAGAACTTCGCTCCCATCACTTTCAAGAAATACTCTATGTTGTGTCATTTAATATTGTACCAAAACAAAAAGAGATGGTCTAAAAGAATGTGTTTGGGAATGACTGGTAAGGAAGGGAATAGGTTGCATGTACAAAACTAGTGTTACATCTGGGATAGTAGATGTAGAAATACTGATTACGTAATATTTCATGATGATTTCATAATAAAGGTCATGGCTAGTCTTGGTCATATTTCACCAATATTTCCTCATAAAATCATGTAAGTAATAAGACCTTTAGCATTGAAGCCAGAGTAGGGACACGCTCACAATTTTAGTGACTAGTTCTTCTTAGCAGACCAAACAGTAATAAGGGTCTATGGGTGGGTCTATGGGTGTCCTCAAGCCCCACATGTTTTACCTAAATTTGTTTCTATTTGAATTACATTTTTAGAATTTATGTGGAAAATGTTATGGATGGAGCAAGATGTTATAGAAAGATAGAAAAAGGGGACATTCCTCCCTAACCTAATTGAATGTGAGGAGCTATCCATAGGGTTTGACACTCTTGAAGAACTACATAACTATTTGAAGATGAGTTATTCATTGATGTCATGAGGAGAAAGGGTCTTTGATGCTGAAGGGAATATTAATTTTATAAAGCAGACACTTCTTGCTAGAGTTGGGATTACCCATGTAATAGATTACGAAGAAGATGTAATAATAAATTGCTTAACACCTCATGAAATTTTTCAGAGGAAGAGGAAGTGGGAAATCATAAAGAGGCTTGAGGAGGAGAAGAAGAAAAGGGACACTGGATTCCAAGGATTCTATGTTGAAGAAGGGGATCCTATCAAAAGGATGAACTTAATAATTGACAACTTTGAAAGATTATATGTTGAACTAGAAAAGAAACCTGGGGGTTAGTCTTCAAAACCCTCCAAGCTACCGATCAAACCAAGTGATATTGTAATCACAGAGCCCTACCATATACTGCCATAATACAATCAAAAGCATTCCCTAAGCAACCAATTCCTAATTTAGGCAGAAGACACATGCAATGGCCCTCTTAGTGGAATATGAAATAAGTGGAGTAAGGGATACTGAAGAGGTAGCCAATGTACTTTTGAATTTTAAAGATGATTAAGTTGATTAGCCACTGCCTAAGCTTGCAATTGATGCTCACAAACTAGAAGAAAGAGTGGATGTACATGGGGCATAATGATCAAGAAGTGCATGATGATGAAAGGGTGATTGTTTCCCTTAGATTTATTGAAGATGATGAATTTATTCAAACTCTCGAGTTTAAGGATTTTTGGATTAAGATGAAAATGAAAGAATTTGAGGAGAGACACCAAATTAATAAGATGGGAACTGAGGAGTCATAGCATGACCAGATTGTTGCCTAGAATTTTGAAGAACTCAGGATTAATGAAATTACTGTTAGCCCCCAAGAAGCAAGAAAATTGGTCTTAGAAAGCAATATACTAATTATTCCTAGGATGGAGTTAAAAAAGATATTCTTAATAGATCAAGTAAGAAGCTAAGAAGATCCCATGTTTTCTTAATTCAATTCAAATGAGGGAATGAGTAGCACAGGTTACAATCCAAGAATTGAAACCCTAGCCTTTTGGAAAAAGTAAAAAAGAACAAAAAAAACAATATTGCTTGATGTTGTACAAGAGATGAGAGGGACTACCATGGTAAAGACGCTTCAAGCCACATCAGCATTGGAGGAAACTACTATGACAATGCACACAACAATGTTTAGTAGGGTTGTGGTTAAAGGTATGGAGCTTAGATTGGCAGAATATGAGAAAGCAAAGACTGATCTAAATGATGAAGTGAATAGGTTATTCATAGAAAATGTGAAATTGAAAGAGCAGTTGAAGGGAGCAGGTCCTTCCCAAAGCACAAAATTAACAGTATACCGGCCCCTTTCCATCCAGACTGATACAGGTACAATCAGTGTTGAACAAGTAAATGTGCTAAAACAAGAAATTGAGAAGTTGAAAAATACTAATGAAGAAACAAAGGAAGAAGCAAAGAGACAAACCCTCATGGTATTGGAAAACATCTTGGAGCATAGGGTTAAACAAACTGTGGAAAATTTGGAAAATGTGTATGAATGTTATGTCTCCTTATCACAAGCAATTGATCAGATAAAGGTCCATGTACCTATATTGGATCCCTTATTCAAGAAATGGAAACCTGTACATCACACCTTAATAACTTTGTGCAGAATTTTACAAAGGAGTGTTGAAGCTCCCACAGCTTTAAAGCCTACTGAGAAAATGGTTTGAATGGTCACAAATGAATTTCAATACATATCTACAGAAGACCAAAAGATCAAGGAAAGAATGGATTCATTTCACACACTAAAGCAATAGTTCGTTCCTAAGATAATAAGGGATGATGATCAACTCAAAGGCTCCAAGGATTGGATAGATGAGTTTAGTAAAATTATTCCCAACTGCCTCACTAATTTATAGATGTTGAGATAAATCTTCACCACTTCAATTTATCCTTAGATGGAATAATTGCATTGGATGCTAGATATTCAAAATTCATCACAGATGGCAAAGGGTTATTACACAGTATATGGAAGAGTCACTTAGCCAACACACAAAAAATCTAAGAGCACAAATGGCCTCATGATTACATAGTGTACCAATGGGAGCAGACATATCTAGCTCCCACAAAAGAATAGGCCTTGCAGTGAAGTACCAAGCCTTGCAGATACTATCATGGAGAGAGGACCTTGCCAGATCTGAATGATCACGGTTACCTTACGATGAGTAACGGAATTTTGTATCTTGTGAGTGCTCTGGGCTTCAACATTTGATCATTTCTCTTAATTTATCATCTTTCATTGCTTTATGTAATCCTATGTAAACAATGATAATTAAGACTTTTTGATTTATGTTAAAAGTGGGTAATTGAAAAGACACTTTTTGACATGTCAGTCAGGACAAAATTTTGAAACGTGTTGCAAAATATTTTTGAAGATCAATAGAATGAAGTTATAATTGGTGGTCAAATTTTGGTTTCAATTGTTTGTTGAAGTGAATTAATGAATGTTATCTTGTTGTCTCTAGTTTGATCTTTCCTTGTTATTTAAATCAATATATCAAGGGTATATATAGTTTATCAAAACACAATTGTTGTCAAACAATTCATTTTGTACTACATTTTGGTGTCAAATCTTTGGTAATTATGGTTAGTTTCATTACATTCAAATTCTGAATTCTGGGAAATTATATATAGTAAATAGATTGATGGTTGTTTGGATAGTCAAATTAGCTCTCTTAGAAAATAACTGAAATATCTACTCTTGAAATATCTAGAAGGATTATTTTAATTAAAGAGGATTTTGTGGTTATTTTTGTAATAATGATTTTACAGTGCAACTAGCTTGCTATTTTCATTCAAGATTTAAGTCATCAAAGTTAAGCACATACCAAGAAGATGGTTGAAACAATGGAAAATAGGGGGGAGAGGGGTTTCTATCCTTGAAGAGATAGGGCTCCTCCTATTTCACTCAAGTTTCACTCAAGGAAACCCTAGAGATCTCAATCCAAGGATGTAAAGGGGAAAGAGATCTGCAATAGGGATGTCCTAGGGTCTGATTAATGATTAAAGAAGGGTTCACAACCAAGATAGGGCTTCGAAATACTAATGAAATGCAATACCTAATGCTAAAACCTAATGCAATGAAAAGCTTCACTAAATGACCTAGAAAAGCATGTAAATCAAAACAAAAAGCTAAGAAATCAGAGGTGTGCAACTAGGAATCTGAGGAGACCTGAATGAAGACTTGAAATGCTAAAAATACTAAAATTAATGTTTGTTGGGACTCGTACACCAATCTGGGTGATTTAGTCCTAGATTAGGGTTTTTAGACAAGAGCAGGAATCTGGAAGAGATATGCTTGGAACTCCTACAAACTAAAAATTTCACTATACTGGGACTCATACACCAGAAGTGGTGTATCAATCCAATTAGGATTTTCTAGAAATTTCAAGTCTAAATCAGCTCTTCAATCTCTGCTTTGTCTCCTCTGCCTAATTTTTGGGTTTGAATGTTTAGTTTGCAACATGTAGATGCCTTTTTGTGATCTCCAAAGCAAGGTAACAACTTTGACAACTTTGAAAACTTTGACAACTTTCTCCAATCTTGATATTCAATATGTCTTCAACTTACATCTGCAAATCACACACTAAAGAGAGGGAAAAACATTGTTTTGTTAGTGGAAAGGGGTTTTCCTTGGTCAAACCCGTTTTGGTAATCAAACCTTGTAATGAAATGAAGGAATGATAAATGAACAACATGCAATGTTACAACTCACCAAACCCTAGCAATAAAGTGCTACAAGCATGTATGAAGTGGCTCCAATGGATGTAGATCTTGACTCTTGCTTGAAAGTGATAGATCTTGACTTGAATGCTAGCTTGAATCATAAAACCCTACACCATATTTGTTAGCTCAAAAACAAACATGATGCACGATGACTTTGACATGATGCTTGATACTTGAATTATGCTCGAAAATACTTGATAATCAACTCTTGAAGACTCTTGAATGCTCTTGTGAATGCTCAAATTCTCTTGTGAACTCAAATTTTCTAGAATGCATGAATACTTGAAAGCTTAGGTCACTTGATTTCTTGTTAGATGAAAAATGAGTGAAATAACCTTGTATTTATACGTGTTTATGCCAAATTTCTTGAAATTACAACACTACAAGCCGACATCAAATCTAGGAGGATAAAATCCCACCAAGAATTTGAATTAAATTTTATTTTGGACCATACAAGACTCATACGCCAGAAGTGGTGTATGAGTCCCATCAAGCAATAATTATGGGACACATTTTCAAAATTCCTTAGATTCATGTGAAATCAGGATTGAGGTCCCAAAACCTAGGTGGGACCCATACACCCAAGGTGGCGTATGAGTCCCAAATCACTAAATCTGGGCCACACAACCTAAAAAGACATGAATTATGATTATATGTTGGTTTATGTCAAGATTATCCTCAAAAGGATGCATTAATTAAGGCTTGTGGATGCAAAATAAGGCCAAATAAGGCATAAAGAAGCCCAATTAATAATGAAAACCCTAGATTAGTGTGAAAGTGTGGTACAACACTTTACAACACCTAAAATAAGGTACAATTAATTTCATTTATCTCACAAGAGCCCAAGACCTAATGTGAATGTGTCAAACACATTACAACACTAAATCAAGGCAACATTATGCTTAATTTAACAAGGAGGTCCCAAACAAGCAAGGAAAAGTAGAGGGTTACTTTTTTCGTTGCCACAATGGTACTTGACTTCAAACCCTCAACCTCACTTAGTTTAGTCTGCTTACATGGGGATATTAAGAAAGTTGCTAAACAATTAATGTATATCATTTGTTGTTTGTGAAGGAGAATCCTGTGAGATCCAATATGGCAGTGGATCAATATTCGGTTTCTTAAGTAAAGATGATGTTACAGTTGGGAAACTTGTTGTGAAACACTAGGTTAGTAATTTTTGGATGTTAAGGCTTCCTAGTTGGATATCAAAGATCTTTTCTCATTGTAGACATCAAAAAATTGTCCTCTTATGATACCTTATCACAACATTGCATCATTTAGACACCTTGTATCATGTTTTGCCCTAGGTACCCATGTCATCATCTAATTAGTTAAATAAATCTTATTTATTTGACTAATTTCATTTATTTCCTCTAATGTTAATTAAATAATTTATATTATTTAATTAATTAAATCATTTCCATCCATTCCTCTAATGTTAATTAAATAATTTATATTATTTAATTAATTAAATCATTTCTATCAATTCTTCTAAGGTTAATTAAATAATTTATATTATTTAATTGATGAAATCATAAATCCAGCATTAATTAAATAAATCAAATATTTATTTAATTAATAAAATCTTAAAAATATCTTCTCGCTTTCTTTCCAAAATTGAAACTCATGTGCATCTAATTAATTTATTTAATTAGATAATTCCTCAATTATCCTTCTCATCTTTTTCAGGAATTATTTCCTTTAAAAAGAGAATCAAAATCTTTCTATCTTTTCATATCTTATCTTATCTTGTTTTAATTCCTTTAAAACAATAAATCAAAATCTTTCCATCTTTTTAAAATCTTATCTCATCTCATTATATTTCCTCTTTTGTCAAAAATCAAATCCTTATCAATCTTATCAAATCTTATCTCTGTCCACATCGAAAATCTATAAATCAAACCTTTCACAAGCCATTTGGATCGAATCTTCTTCTAGCATCCTGACTCTATCAAAATAATTCTTCAATCCATCTATATCATTCTTCATCGTCAAGTCGTTATGTTGCAGGAATGAGCATCCAACACTCCTCTATTGTCAACCCTTCAAAATCTTGCATCTTAGTATAGTATGCATTTCATTTATATCGCGTTCTTCAGTTGTCCATTTTGTTGAGCTTGATCTGCTGGATCTGAGAGCAATTGGAAACAACAAATGCTGAAGATAGAGAGAAATAAGACGATTTCGTGGAAGCTGCCAGCAACAGTTTGTTTATTCTATTTTTTTTTCATTTTTATTGATCTAATGTTTTATTAAATGTGTTTTGAATCCATTTATATTTGATCATATTTTCATTCACACACTCATCAACTTAGTTTGGAATTTATGTATAAATGGATTCTTTCATGGTGCAGGTATTTA